>JAADVW010000216.1:0-47967 GCA_023335875.1 Elongisporangium prolatum | reverse complement strand
AGTTACCTTTGGGAGCCCGTCCATAAACATCAAATTTTGATGGATCGTAATCTGGAATTTTGCTGATCTTCTGAATCGCTTTGTCAATGAACTCAGTACTCTACTCGGCGAAGATTTCTTGCGGCTTATCAACTGACTTGATCTCCAAATCATTGGTCAAATTGTGATCAGTGTATGCCATATCAGCAGCAGTATCCAACAAGAATGGCGTGTTGAAGGTAGAGTTGAATGGTTTGATTACTTGATTTACATTCCCTCGTTTGTTTCCTCCCGGAAATGAGAGTGATCCATTGCTGCGATATGGCTGAAGATCAATATACGATTTTAAAAACTCGATGTAAGAGTCTCCGGCATCGCTGATTTGTGTGAAAGACTCCCTCAGCATGTATTTGACAATAGCCTTACACTCCGCAACAGTAAATCTGATGTTGGTAACAATATGCATGGATAATTTGACGCCACCGTCCATTTTACGCGATCGATTCGTCACAAGAAAATCAATGTCGTCTTCGTAGATAGCAATATTGCAATCGATATATTCAAGTGCGTGCTTAAACGCGGCCATATAATCAGCAGTCATTTGGAGAACCAATTCATCAGTCGTCATCTCATATGCATTGTATTCCGCATCGGTGAGCTTTTGATCGCAATCGATGAAGAACTTGATTTTGCGATTGCCAATGAATACTTCATGACACTCATGCTTCACATGAGCAAATTTGACAAATGCAGATCTATCAGTATGGCTGTATAGCCAAACGAAGCGACGATTCTTTCCTTTGCCATCAACGACCTGCAACACATGCGCATCCTTCACATCATAGAGATATTCTTTACCTTCTCCATATAGTGAGTAACTTACATTACCAACGCCACTAGCGTGCTTCTTAATCCAATGTTCCTATTGGCGCCCGCGATGGACATAGTTGTATTCACATTCAAGATTTCGATCAACAGCTGGCTTGATGGCCGCTTCAGCCACTGGATTCACAAGTGGTTTGACAACTGCTTCAACAACGGTCTCAATAACTGGTTTGGCGACGGCTTCAAGAACTGACTCTACAACTGGTTCTACAACTAGTTCGGTGGCGGGTTTTACAACTGGTTCGACAATTGGCTTGACGACTGTTTCAGGAACTGATTCTACAACGGGCTTAATAACCGCAGTGGATTTACTCCCGTGGCCACGATGGTTCCAGCAGCAAGGTGTAGCCTTGTAGCATGTACGGGTACAGTTTTCGACAGAGCACATTTCCAAAATGTATAATATTCGATGTGTTGATATTTCTTATACTCTAATAGATAAACATCAGAATAGAAAATTTTCTCAGACCTGAAGATTGATAAAAAAAAGTATTCGAGTATCACGATCTAATCTCTACTCGGGATTTTTCGGCCCTCTTGCGCGCTCTATACGCTTCTTGATATTGAGAAATCTTATCCTTGTTTTTTTCATTGTATTCTTTCTGCTTGGCCAACTTGGCCTCTCGGTTCTTCTGATAGTAGCGTTTTTGTGCTTCAAGCATCGGCTCTCTATGAATTTGATAACGGTCGCTTGAGTAAGTCATTTCTTATATATAATGCTATATACTTACTATAGTTAAACATCGGAATAGAAATTTCTTATGTCTCTTGAACGTGACAAATTGCGTTTCTTGAATTGAATCAATAACCATTTGATTGGAAACATATGATTTCATTAACGCAACGTATAATATCTTTGGACCTAGAAAATAAATTGTCGTCCCTGGCAAGATTTATGGCGTTTCGTTACACAAGAAGCAACCGCAATGCCGATTCATAGTGATTCCGCGTGTTTCTGTTTGTCTCAACGAAAAGTAAAGTTGTAACTCCACTATTAGAAAAAGATGATAGATGATGATGCATCATTGACTGAGACATTTCTATAGACAAGTATAATTTTTGTAGGTCCATTGGGACAAAGAATATAAAGGTACTATAAGACTAACGAGAAGATCTCTCACCTGCATAATTAATAAACCTTTTGGACTTGGATGTTGCTGGGACAAGCAGGTCCAATGAAATTTTACCAGGGCCATAACGATTTTGATGTCGATTAATACTCTCGGTATGTAAATTAACAAAGTAACATTCGCGGATGTCACTATTGATGATGTTTCTTATAGATTAGCTATGTCTTATAAGGTCCATAGCGACATTGATCTATCAACATTTCGCGTTCATGAGCTAAGAGGAGAAAGTTAGGGAACTTGCGCTAGTACTTTGTATTATTTTAATTTATTTCATAGAGGTATCTGCCTATACGTATAGGCTAAATGGATACACTCACAGTAAATTTTGGAAAGTACCGAGGCAAACAAATTGCTGAGATCTGGGAAGTTGATCAACAATACGCGAAGTGGCTGTACCCACAACAGATTCTAATTGGTGAGTACCCCGAAATCAAGAAGTTCCTCGATGAAAAGCTCCGTGGGTCTGACCTTTCGTTTGTGATGACATGGGGGAAATACAAAGGTAAGACGATAAAGTGGATTTACGATAAGGATAAAGGTTACATTGCTTGGCTAATCAAGAATGAGTTCGTTAATTCGAACTGCCCAAGGTTGAAGAAGGAGTTAGATCAACTAACTCAAGACGAGTGAATTCAGATTGCAAACGAAACATTGGACAGATGTGTATTTGCAATTGTTGTCATGTTCTCAGCATGTTCTCATTACGTTTTCCTTACGATGTTGCTATGTTTTTTGTGCCTGTACGTGTGGCGCCACGAGACCACGCAGTTTCGAGCTATGTACCAGTGAGAATCACTTTTATATGATGTCACACTCTGGAGCGCTCCAACGGAAGTCATATCACGGTAGAAGCATCGAGGGTTGCTCAATATCAGGGTTCCAATAGTTCCAAAGCTTAGTTCCATTATAGTTCCAGATATTTAGTCAAGTTAAAACTGGAGTCAGTTGAACCTGATAGATAAATGTTCTTAAATATAATACATATCGTATGATGATTGGACATGTGTATAAGATTGTTTGCTCAAAGTCTAATGATGTCTATATTGGCTCGACAATCAATGAGTTGCGAGTCAGATGGCAACAGCACAAAAATGAACTACAACAACCATCAAAACGGGAATTGCCGCACCTTGAGTATCCATCCGCTTTTTGACAAGGACGGAGTCAAAGCTTCAAAATCATGTTGATTGAAAAATATGAAGTCGTAGATCGCAGTCACCTTTCATCAAAAGAGCAGTTATGGATCAATAAGCTCAGATGTGTGAACTCAGCATTTGCATTCAATCCGATGCGTTGCGGAAAATGTACTGGGATGACTGTTATGTGCGAATGTGGCGGTAGATTCGCGCATCCAAAGAAGAAGCGTCACGAGCGCTCAAAGAGACACCAAAAGTTCGTCAGTCGAGATGCGTAATGATCGCGTCTTTTTTTTCGCTTAGTGCCTGATGAATCCGCGAGTGCGTCCCTTTGATTCAATCGATAGCGATTTGATTGGAAACATATGATTTCGTTGAAGGAGTGTATAATATCTTTGGACCTGGGAAAAAAGATTGTCGTCCCTGGCAAAATTATATCGATTCATTACCCGAGAAGCGATCATAATGCGAATTTATAGTGATTTAGCGTGTTTCAATTTGTCCCAGCAAAAACTGAAGTTGTAGCTCCACTATTAGAAAAAGATGATAGATGATGATGGATCATTGATTGAGATATTTCTATAGACAACTATAATTTTTGTAGGTCCATTGGGACAAAGAATATAAAGGTACTATCAGACTACGACGAGAAGATCTCTAACCTGCATAATTAATAAACCTTTGTCACAGCAACATCCAGGGACAAGCAGGGACAATGAATTTTACCAGGGCCATAACGATTTTGATGTTTATTAATAGTCTCAGCATGTAAATCAGCAAAGTAACATCGCAGCATTCGCTTGATGTTTCTTATAGAATGATCGCTTAAACACTGATTCATTGATGTTATTTATAAATTGATTGGTTGATGTTTCTTATAAATTTACATCCGCGAGTGACATACCGGCTTTTATACTAGTAGGGGCTTCTATCAGGTTCGTAGATATGTTCTTATGCAGAGGATATTCTTATCTGCTAGGGTCCTTATATTGAGGTTGTTCGTAAATAAAGTTTCAGGTGGTGCCGCAAATAGGCGTCTCTTGTGGTGTCTCAAACCAGCGTATATTTAGATCAACTACTCACGTTGTGATTGTAGTCAGTGATGATGTCGAAAGCACCGTCATCGACTTGTGAAACGTCATCCAGTTGGAGAGGGTATCAGTTTTATGAACACGCGCGAACGGTCTTTTGATCACACGAGCGGACGGACTGACTTGTTTATCCTACATCGTACGCTCTACCCGTCCACTCTTTCTTTGCATAAAAGGACACCTACAAACACTCTAGACCTCTGAGAACGAATGGAGGGGAGGTGTGATGTACTATATAGCACTCGAACACAACACATGCAATCAAAGTCGGTACAGAGCCATATTCGAATAGAAACCCCTTCAAGTCATGAAAAACGGACGGGATCTATCGCCAGTCCAAACGTTTAGGTCGGGACAGCTCGATGGAAACTCGCAACATGCGAGTGTACAGTACCCATATGCGAGCGTATGGGCGCCGTGGTAGAATCGAAATATTGGTGGTGGAGTGCTATGTGACGTACCATGATTTGTGTCCAGTCAAAAGCATGGCCAGCAGTTCAACACTAACTCGATTGTAATACAAGCCTGTAGTCGTCTGAGTCGACTTTTCTGAGTCTGCCGTTTCTGTCGTGAACTCCGACTCGGCGCTTGTCGTAGAGGCTGGCGCAGGCGCGTCGTCTGTACTTGGCAGATGTAGCGTGCTGTTGGTGCGTCCAACAGGCTGGAGTAGGCCATGCCATCTCAGCTGCCGATTGAGCGTTCCAATAACTGCACGCATCTGAGTCCGTACTCCCTCATCTGGTTATCTCAGTGCTGAGGCAATCCGAGGGAAGTCCAAAAGCAGTCATCCGTTCGCAGGTTTTACAGAAAGATTCATTACTGCACGTAAGCGAAGACCGCGCTCTCAGAGCTTCTATCTGTCGATATTCTATCAACAACGCTGTAGATCGCTCACTTGATCTGGATCGATGGAATCGCACATCGTGACGTTGGCAAGCCCATCATGACGAGCATCAGCCATGTCAGCGATTCTTTGTCGCGAATCCTCCGACAACACCAAGATTCATGTCATCAATCGATCGCAAGAGAAGTTGGACCATGCCAAGAAGCAGCACCACCCCAAGTTCCACCCTTGCACTTTCATAGAAATGCAGAATCATCTTCCCCTTGGACGACGCATCTCTCCAGCTACAGACACGATGACTAAGAACCAACACAACGCAAGCTTTCGCATGCCACTGTGCTCCACAGTAATCGCAGCCGCAGAAAACATCCATTTTGAATCCGCAGCCAAATCCACATACCGCATAAGAATCCATAAAACGCGTGAGAGCCAGGAACCCAACATCAGCATTAGTGCTGCTTTCAGCAGTCCAGTCAGTCCACACATCGTACTCGCTCTCGGTACCTGCTGCCTCGCACGTTCGCGTCCCTTCGTGGCCGCCTAAGCATCTGAGGCCCTCTGTTCTGAACACTGGACATAGAAATTTCTGCTCTGCCTTGTTTTCCCTCTGCTTGAGGGTTCAAAGCTCTGGACTTGGGATCCTTCCGTTGTTCCACTCTCTGCCAATCAAAAGAATACCAAGATATACCCATCAAATATACAAACTTCAAGTCAACGCTCCATTTTCGCAATTCCTTTTATGTTTTTTTTCACGAAAAACGTCAGAAAAAGTAGCGTAAAATGGTTCTTTTTATTTCTAAATTTTTATAACTTCAACGACAAGATACTGGATAATTTGCTTGGGTTTTTGACTAGTGCCACTGTCGGGTACATAGCCAGCCACCAGCAGGTCCTGTGGGTGTCTTTCAGCCCGGATTTCTTCTTCTTGAAGCTTCACTTTGTCATTCGCGCTCCATTTGCCACATCGATCGGTTGAGAATGACGCTGCAGGAGTACGAGCCGCTGGGCGAACGTATCGCGCCTGCGCTTTATGGAGACGTGGTCAAGTGCCGCCACCGCTACACCGGCGAGATCGTGGCGGTCAAGCGCATGGAACTGGGCTTCGCCGCCAAGCGCCGCACCAAGGCAGCCAACCGCGTGGTAGAAGAAGACGTGCACAGCGAGATCGCCACGAACCTTAAGATTCGCAGCCTAGGGGGACATGCACACGTGCTGCCCATGCGAGAGGTCATTGTCGGCAACGATGAGATCAAGCTCGTGATGGCGTATTGCGCGCAGGGCGAATTACTGCAGGTCCTGAATGAACGTCGATCTGAGCTGGGAACGCGCGACCTGCTCCGCTACTTCAAGCAGATCGCGGAGGGTGTCGACTTCTTGCACGCTAATGGCATGGCGCATCGTGATCTGTCGCTAGAGAATGTGCTCGTGAACGCTGCTGATAATTGCCAGATCTGTGACTTTGGACTCACGACGTCGGCAGACTCGCCTGTTCGCGCGACAGCTATTGGTAAGGTGCATTACATGGCGCCTGAAGCCTGTCAAGTACTGGGCGAGTTCTACAACCCTTGCAAGGCCGATGTCTGGGCCCTTGGCGTCATGTTGTTTGCCATGGTGGCAGCTCGATACCCATTCCACGAGCCGCTGCGTCGTGACGACGGATATCGACTACTGGAAGACTTTGGTTTGGAGTACCTCTTGGAGCGCTACGATGTCGAGATCCGCCACCAGTCGGATATCGTCGATCTCCTGCGCCAGCTCTTGAACGTGGATGCCAGCAAGCGCCCCTCATTGGCTGCTGTTCTGGCACACCCAGCTCTGGAGGAGACGCCGGAGCTCGACATGGACCTTGTCACTCCAGAATCATCACCCACGAGTGCATCGTGCATGCCAATGGTCTTTGAGGAGGAAACGTGCAGTCCTCGGAGTTCGTTCAAAAAGTCTTCGAGCATGCGCGTGGTACTAACCAAGTCAAGCCGCAGCAACAGTCTTGAGGAAAAAGCTACTGATGCTTGCGATGCCATTGCTGGCGCTTGCAGTCGCCCGCCATCGCCGACTGGTCGATTCTCGCAGTTGACGCGCAAGGTTATGCGCAAAATCATGCTATAGCTATCCAGAAAGTATTTATTTGTTTCGAAAACAGAACTATAATCTATATAAGCAATGCATTATATTGCCCCATTTGCCATACAAACACTGTGACTACATCCTGGGGGGGGTGGAGTGCTGTGCTGTCCACACACTGTCTTCCTGCTTTTCCACGTGCTCGTTGCGATTCGGTCCACTGTGTGCTGCTTCCTGGCACCTTCCAGCAAATGATGCAGCTGTGGCAAAAGATCAAAGGATGTCATACGACTGTGAGGTTGCGACATGCGGATCGACAAATCCTGCGGGTGCCAGTCGCGTTTTCATTCGCGCCTTCGTTCTGCAAATCAAATCCGTTGCACTCGACAGCGCGTCAATGTATCGTGTGGATGATTTTCCATCGCGTCAACGCTTTTTTGCGCCGCTCGCTGCTTCATCTGATGATTACTAGACAGATCGTGAACCACGAGCCCAAACACGCGAGCGCACGTCACGGGCTTGAAGTTGGCAGCGATTCCATGTCTTCTTTGCTTCGGCCAGCATAACTGGCTGTGGACGTGACGGACGCGACTCGTGAGTCACATGCGCACAGAGAATATCGCATACACTTCAAGCAAATGCAAAAAACCGAAGAAATTGGACTTGTAGAGAGACATCCAGAACAGGTGTGACGCATGTTTCCAGCGCCACGAGCAGTCGCTTGGGCAGCTGCGCGGGACATCAGGTGCCTGGATACTGGTATTCCACCGAACAAAGCAACGCGATGGAGTTTCGAAGACGCCTGCGTCTTCGTAGCGCTGGACACTGCGCACTCGAGATGCGAAATGAATGAGCAAGAGAAGAAACGTTGATGTAACGGCCTGTAAATGCAATCCTTCCGATACCGCTGCTCGAACTCCAGGAAGATTCAATCGATCGGCCGAGATAAAGCACCGAAAACGTACTTCCAATACATACGAGAGAACGGTGTAGTATCAGTTGTGTGTTCTGGTGCTCGGTGTGAGGTTTTTCATAGAGGAGCGTCCTTTCACGACGAAAGATCACATGCAGGCTGAAGAGAAGACCACCCATGAAGTTGGATTGGCTACAATCACGACGGACTCTCCATGTAACAACATACTGACGCAATGATAATTAGGTTCGGCACCTGCAGGCCAGTGTGCGTGATCTACAGAATGCGCTTCGACTGGTGACACGGATGGAAATGCCCACTCGACCGCCCAAGGCTGCGTTTGTAGACGCCAGTGATCAGAACAATCCATACAGTCTCCTGACCGCCAACAATGAGCTTGAGGTTCTCCATGAAATAGAGGTATGCCATGTGCATACATGTGAGTTCTTGGCTCTACTGACTGCTGATATAGAGACTGCAGGGCATGGGCGTTGCTGTCGTCGGCCTCAATGGCGTCGGGACAATGATCGCTGAGTCATTCGCACGATAGTACGATCCGCGCACTGAAATTGCAAGTGTGGGCTGTGGATTTTGATCATGGCTGTTCTTGCCTGTAAACCAGCGGCGTGAAGGACCTCGTGCTCGCGGACAATTCAGAGATCACTATACGCGACCTCGATTCGATGTTCTTCCAGCTGCAGCATCTGGCCAAGTGCAAGGATGAATGTGTGGGAGCGACTCTGCGGCGTGTGAATCCAGACGTAAACGCTGTGGCCATGGGCGTTCCAATCCTCAAGCCGATGCCACTGATGCGGGTGCTACGAGCGACGACAGAAGCACCTGCCGACGAGAGAACCGGAGACGAACAAGGCGAATGGGAAGACGACCACGATAGCGAAGACGAGAGCTACAATGATGACGAAGAAGAATACGATGCGTTTAAAGACGGCTCACCAGATACTTACGTTGGCTCACGCGCACTTCACGTTATCTTTCTGTGCATCGACAATCGAGATCTTGCAGTTGCGCTGAACGAGTTCTGCTGTGAGCTCGGAATCCTCTTTGTCTACGTATTCGCCGGTCGCAACGGCATCTCAGGGGAGATATGGTCTGTGATACCGGGCCGCTCGTCATGTTTGCAGTGCTTTGAACGCCGCAAAATGATCAAGCTGACTGCAGCGGAGCAAGCAGCTAGTACCTTGAGTGATGGCGATCAATCTCTCACAGCTTTAGCAGACCAAGTGCATATTCGCAAACTAGCGCCATGTCTACCCACGACCGAGTGCATTCTTTCAGGTCTGGGGGTCCACAATGCCATCATGTACGATCCTGCATCTATTTGAATCGTGGTCTTGCACTCTAATCGTGTCTTCTAGGCACTTGCTGTCGTTTGGAACGTTCTGTTCGCGTGTCGAGTACGATGGCTATCGCGATGAGATCAATCGAAGCGAACTCGTTTCGCCCGTTCATCAATGTCCGAGTCTCAACTGCCGGAAGCAGCAACAGAAGCATAAAGCCAAGCAGCTGATGAGCCACCACAACGCCACAGTGCAGGCTAAAGTTGCCGTAGGATAAACACGAGGCAAGAATGTCATGTAAGAAGCGTAATGCACAATGATCATCTAAGAAGTAGTTGCTTAAGTATCTACTTAGGAGGCAGCGTAGGCGTTCGCCCGGTGCTTGGGCACAAACTGAAAATCCGACGGCACAGGGCCCAGCAGCAATTCAGAGATTTTGATCCAGTCCACGGCCTGGTCGCTGGCCATGAGCGTCTCGAGGTCGTTACGGCCGTAATACGGTGACGGTCGGTCATTTATCTGCTGTGGCAGCATCTCAAGCAGGCCGACGGGGATGTAGCGGCACAGGAACGACTGCCATTCAAGTAAATAGCGGCGCGTGCGGTTCACACCCTTCTGGTCTGAGCCCCAGTGCTCCAGACCAAAATTGACGAAATCTTTAAGGAGATCTAGTCGCTCTGAAGACGAGATATCATAGTGACGACGCTCCTTAATCTCAATGGGCAGCCAGGGCTTGATTAGCGCACCACGCGCGATCATACATGTCTCGAGTTTGCCGTTCTTGAGGTGGTCATCAAACTCCTCGTACGAGAGCACGTCACCGCCACCAATGAACGGGATCTTGGGCTTTTCCTCCGACTGCGAATCGCAGCAATCGAAGACGTAGTCCCAATCGGCATTCTTGGTGTATCGCTGCAGACGCGAGCGGCCGTGCACCGTGATAGCGTCCACGCTTTGGTTGGCACGCAGCTTGTACTCCTGCACGACGCTGGCATTCATGTACAGCGGCGAGGCGCGTGTTCCTTGGATCTTGGCAATCAGCTTGTGCGCGACGGGAGTCTTCTCACTCCAGCCAGTGCGGAGCTTGACCGTCAGGCCTGGAATCTTGGGGTGATCGATGCTGCCCAGCTCAATCCCCGTGAGCGAGCCTGAGATCACCTCCATGAGCTTGGGTGGGCGTGTCATGAGCGATGCACCAGCGCCGGCCTTGCACACGATATCGATGGGGCAGCCCATGTTAATGTCGATGAAGTCCACATCGGTCTCGCGAGCCAGCAACTCGCACACGCGAGCCATTTGGTCGCCGTGGCCACCCGCAAGCTGCACACCGAAGACGTCCTCGCTCTTGTGGCGACGCAGCAGCGCCCACTCCGACTGCTGTGCCTTGAGCAGGTTCGTGGCCATGGCCATTTCACCACACGTGATATCGGCGCCAGTCTGCTTGAGCAGACGACGGAACGGCAGGTTGCCCACAGTCGTGAGCGGAGCCACGTAAATCTTACGATGGAAGTCAACGGGCTTGCGCTCTGGCAACAGTGGGCTCTCGCTTGCAGGCTCCGGTGTTACGTCCTGCTTGTCTATCTCCTCAGTCTCTGCAGCAGCCTCGGGCTTCTTGCGGTCGCCCTTGTGGTTGCGATTACCCTTGCGCGACTGCTCCATGGACTTGAACGGGTACTTGTTCTTGCGCAGCGCCGTGCGCATGTCGTTGGTAAGCGCGTTGGACTCATGAGCATCGTATCCGTCGCCTTCGCCTTGCATTGTCGCCTCCCGACGTCCAGTCACGATGTTAGCGACCACGCCATCCACGATCTCGATATGCGCCTGCGCAAAGCGGCAGGCCACGCCGTCGCGGCAGTAACCCACGGCGTCGAAAACAGGGCAGCGCGCAGCCAGGTCCTTTTCCTTGCGTTTCATGTAGTCGTTCAGATCGTGATTGAACTTGCACGAGTCACCGAACGGGCACACGCGGCCAGCAGCCACAGGGCGGCACAGGTTGTCGGCCGGATCTCCCGCGGCGTCGATCGGACGCTTCTTAAACGTCCCGCGGGTCTTCTTCTTCTCATCGCCATCGGCAACATCGCCGCTTTCTCTCGACTGTTGTTGCAGGTCGCGAGTGTCTTTGGCGGCTTGCGGCACAATAGGCTTGAGGAACCTACTCGAATGGACCCAATCGTGAGCATGACAGAATGGTTGGGCAAGCAAGCAGCCAAGAAGCAACGAGAATGAACGCACTCTTTCTTGATGGGCGCCTCGCACGAGCGCATTGCCGTTGTCGTAGCTGGCAGAGCTGTAGCTGCTGTGTCCACAGCAGAAGCAGAAGCAGTCGATGGAGCTTCAGGCGTCGTCATGTGATCTGCTTACCAATTGCTTGGAATGGCTGGTAACGGCGCGGTATCCGATCGTAACATTGCAGGTTAATTAACATAATCTCTCTAATACCCGGTGTTATTTCTTCTCACTTTAAAAAAAGTGCGAAGAAATAAATAGATGAAGTGTCAGCTTTTTGCTTTTTACTCGGATCTCGTATACATTCGTGCGACATCTCATCCGGCGCCTGGCTGGTCGTATCCACTTCAAAATCATTTCTTGGGAATGCGCAACGGACGGCGGCCAAGAAGAACAAGCGGCGCATCACCGCGATGGCAGCGCGTGACACTGGCGTTTTGTGTGCTGGTCGCTGCGCTAGTGCTGACGCCGGTCAGTGGACGCGCGATGGAGGCGGACGATGAGGACGCCAGCGTCGTGAATGTGCCCACGGGCATCACGAGCGTGCAGCTTGGAGCTAAAGTGACCCAGAAGATCGCGTGTCACGTGCTGCCTAATACGATCGTGCGTGTAGAAATGACGATCATGGACGGGAACCAGACGTACATGAGCTCTCTTGTGGTGCCCAAGGTTGTGGTATTCATGAACACGAACGACACGACTGCCGAGTTTCAATCCAAGCAGATCACGCTCTTTGGTCGAGTACCCGGTCGGTTCTATCTCTCATACCGGCTCACCGGTGACACAGATCAGTATCGACTGCTAGCTGATAGCTCGGTATTCGTCGTGAACGAAGGCAACGCAGGATGGGAGGGCATCTGGTACGAGCTCGTGCTTAATCTCGTCTTCTTCATCATGGGCCTGGTGTTCTTCATCTGGCGCCGTCTTCATCGCATGGAGCTGCCTATTTGGAAGGGCCATCAAGCGATGCTGTTTGAGCGAGCCAATTATGACGATCTCGCGACTGAAGCCTACGAGAAGCGCTACAGTGAGATCAATGGCCCAACCGTGACGGACCGCATGAAGAAGTTTTGGAATATGTCGCCGGACAGCGCCTATGTCGTCGAGACGTGCGGCATCCCAGCAGCTCTCAGCCTTCAGTTCCACAAGGACGCGGGCAACCTCTTCGCTATCCTGACGTTCTTCAGTATTGCGGCCATGCTTCCAGTCGTGAGTAGTTAGATACCCAATCCTTCACGATTTCCTGGCGAACTCGTGCTGATTTCGTACCTTGTAGAACTACTTATCGGGCAAGTCGCTCACATCGATTCGGGGCAACTCTTTTCAACAGACAACGTTCAGTAACGTGCCACTTCATAGCAATTGGTACTGGGTCCACGTCGGGTACTGCTATCTCGTTGCTGCCTGCGTCATCGGATTCCTGGTCAAGTAAGTCTTCCTGCAGTATTTAAATGGACCATGCACGCACTGATTCTAGTGTTCGACGGCTTGCTATTGCTCAGACAGCACGCGCTCTCTACAACGCTACGTCGTCGTACAAAGCGAATCATTGGCGGACGAAGCATTTTCATCCGCGATGGTCTTCCTGCCAATATGACGAGCAAACGACTGCGGGCGATTTTGTCTAAGGCATTTCCAGATAGCATCACCGAAGTCACAGTTATTCAGGATTTGCGAAAGGTTCACTCCATCCTGCATCTTCGTCGTGAACTGTCGGACAAGCTCGACAGAATGCGGGATCTCGATGCTCGCTACGAACATGGAGCACTTTCCTGGAATCTGCTGCTGTGCCCCGGATCAATCCTCGTACCATCTCCAAGTGATATTTGTTACTCGTACGCGACGTGCAGACCCTGTAGGTACATGTACCGCCACGAACAGATCTCGCAATATTGCTGTCCAAGCCATACTGAGACCGCTCGGCCAGCTCGGTACTCAAGCGTGAAAAGCACTCGTGAGATTATTGATCCGAAGACTGCTAGCGACATTCAATCGCTGGATGACGAGCTTGATTTCTTTCCTGAAGAAGCAATTGAGCTCTACATCAACCGAAAATGCATGGGCGCTGCCTTTGTGGTATTCTCCACAACTGCAGCCCGCAATGAGTTTATCTCACTCGTGCGAGAACATACCATTCTTGGATGGATGGTCAATCGTGCTGAGGACCTATCGGACTGTGTTCGTTTAGGTCATACACAAGAAAAGGTTCCGGCTTCTGCAACGGGGGAACTCGCTCCGCATCTGTCCAAGCTTGTCCTCAACAGCGCCCCTGAACCAGATGATATCATCTGGACGAATCTGGAATACCGACCGTTCTCGCTTTTCCGAATTATTGCATTTATCCTGCGCCAAGTGATGACGCTATTACTGCTCTTGATCTTTTCATCCCCCACGGCTGTCCTGGTGTACATCAAATTAGACTCTACCAGCGATATTTACCATGGTCTTGACGATAAGCATTCCCCATTTACGACTCTGATTGCAACTTACCTGCCTTCCTTGCTTCTGGTACGTGCCAAACTCCTGTTCCCGGACTGTTGCAATGTAATAAATCGTTCATATTTTCTGTTTGAATGTTTCCAGATTGCAGTCAATTGGTTCTTATTGGCATTTTTATTTTATCTCACCATGCTCGCGCCATCGTTCAGTGAATCTCGTCGTATGAAGAGCTTCCTGGTAAAAGGTTTCACATATCTTGTGCTGGTACGTTTGATGAGGAATCATTTGCAGTATTTTGATGGTGGCTGATGCATGCGATGATTGTGTTTAAAGAGCTCCGTCTTTCTGCCAAGTATTGGTGTGACTGCCGTGTATCTTGCTGTCAAGGGATTCGAGCAAAGCGGCCACCAAACCTACGTGGAATCCTTTTTGTACAAGGTCTCTGGCACGTTTTTCATTTCCTACATCTGCCAGCGCACGTTACTTGGCTCGATCGTTGAGCTTACACGTTGTGGTGAGCGCCTCGTGTACCAGCCTTGGGTCCTCTCGCGCTCAATGACAGAAGAGGAACAAAAGAATGCTATGAAGCCGTGGCCGTACTACTTTGGTCACGACTACGCGATGATTCTCAGTATTTTTCTGGTGGTTCTGCTCGGTACTGTCATCACGCCGATCATCACTCCGTTTGGTGCGCTGTACTTCTACGTCAAGTTCTTCACGGTCAAGTACAACTTTCTGTACGTCGTGCCGTTCACTCCTGGACGTGGCCATGTCGCTCAAACGGCCTACGACATCGCGTTTGTCTGCCTCATTCTCTTTGAACTTACGATGGCGTTCGTGTTCCTGCAAGTGGCAGGTCATAAGCAGTTCACGGCAATGTTGGTTCTGTTGTCTGCCACTGGTGTCTTTTACTCGATGCGCATTGCGGGACCAAACGCGAGAGCGTCACGCAGTAAAACGGAGGCTCCAGAAATCAAGAGACCGTTGCTTCCTTCGCCGTCTTTTGACCCTGCTCGAATGGTGGCAGCGAGAGATGGCTTGTGTGACCAGCCGATGGCTATTGCCATGTACACAGATCCGTACAAGGTCGCGCTTTCGATTTTCAAGCTGCTCGGAGTCAACCAATTCCGCCACATGTCGTCCCATCGGACTCAACTAAAGTATGCCTTCTACCGGCTCAAACGCCATGCGAAGAGAACCCGGACGGGATTCAGCCCCACGGCGTCGTCATCTCGACTCAGCCGGCGAAGTCTAAGCAGTAGCAGCAGCGAACGCAACGACATTGTGGGAACCATTGAAGTGGGGCATTCCGATATTGTTTAATTAAATACTGCAAGCACGTGTAAGTGAGAAGAGCCAGCCAATCGTAACGACATGAAGGTTCGAATTATGGCCACACGCTGCCTATGATTGAAGCGGCGCTGTTCACAATCAAGCAGCTGACTAAACTAGCCGGAAGCATAAGGAAAAACGTATGGAATAACTAGAAAAAGAAGAAAAAAACCAGTGAGATCAGCACGCCATGATTTGTATCCAAAGATCCATAGAAGTCTTACATGCTCTTGCTGCAGGATTTGGTCGACTCGCGGGATCGTGACGCCCATAAAGTACTTGGGCAAGCCGTCGACTACAACAGAGCAATACATTAGCTCTAATTGATAGTCGTAATTGCATTTGCAGACAGAAGAATCTTACCGATCGCAATGGCGTCCTGCTTGCACAGCGGGCAGGAGCCACTTTGAAATTCAATCCAGGGGTCGATGCATTCCACGTGATAGAAATGCTGGCATGGCAGAACCTGCACGATAGAACGAATCATTAGTTGGCCTCACGTAAATAGAGGAACTCTGCACCAGGATCCCACCTTGACGTCAACGTTTGCTTCAAAATCGTCCAAGCAAATAGAGCACATCTCTGCGTCTGATGCGTCGCCATCTTCACATTTGGGGGCAGCGCACGCATGCGAGCAAATGGTCTCGACAGGCTCAGCTTCTTCTCCATCACTCAACTGGATTGTTTCCATCACAGTGTGCTCCACCGCCAGCTGTGTGAGCAGCCGCTGCTGCAAATGCCGCGTATACTTCAGGACTGGTAACTTCTTGGCCGCACGAGTCCGTCGAGTGGATCCGATCCAGGCAAAGATAGCCGATGAGAGCAAGCTGAAGCCACTCGAGAAGACGCAGACGACCGAGACCAAAAAGATGTAGGCAACGATGCGCTTGAGAAGACGGTAGGTCGGTTTGTTCGGGGGCACTACATAGAGATTAGCAAGATAAGGTCACGGATCAAGGTACCAAAACAACGACAATCCAGAACGATTCCCTACGTTCGCCATGCTCGTTGAACGTCACGAGCACCGGATTCCACGGCAGAGCTTGTCGCATAGTGTAAAGCAGCGTCTCACCGTCCGAATACGCCAGAAACACGGACGGGATGTGGATATTCGTGTAGTACTCGTCGTCCTTTTGCATGATAATGTGGTACGGTGCACTGTCGCACAAGCCCCAGGTCAACACTCATGCAGTCAGATCCACCATTCATGTAAAATCGTACGCACTCTTCTCTCAAATGGCTGTCGATCACGATCACAGCTGTCGCGTTCGCCCGCTGCGCGTTCCACACTTTCTGCACGAAGTTGCACTCGCCACGCTGCACGAGCGCCACTTTGCCGCTCAGATCCATTCCGATCGCATCGCAGGCGTTAAACGGCGTAACTAGAGCACCAGTCGCTGTCAGCCATGAGATCCAAAGCAAATTCAGAATCGTTCGCGCCGTCTCCACCTGTAACCACTTCGACCGCCGAGATGAGGCTTTCTTCGATCACGGTCATGTTGGTGAACTCCCCAGAGCTGGTCACACAAAACACGCAGACACTATCAGCCGCCATCGTACAACCAGATCTTCGATCAACCAGTCGCTTACACGTGAGTGAGAACGCTGCAGCAGGGTCTGTGTGGAATATAGCCAGCCATGAGTCAATGCAGCCACAGCTAGCGCAGGTCCAAAGGCTGGGCCAGACGTACTGCTCAATCACGAGCCCCTCGACTGCGAGCGCGCCGCAGAAGACGCTGCCTAGCGCTGCCAGCAGCGGCCACCGCGCGCTTGTCGCCCGCACTCGTTCCATCTTTTTATGTTGCTGCTCGCCGGCGTTTATCAGTTAATGACGACATCAGCTGTCTCGAACAGCGAGGGCTTATGTTGCACGAATGTTGCGCAACATTAGATTCAACCACCTAATGTACATTTTCAGACTGCAACTTGCCGTCGAAGGAGAAAGCCGCACCGCCGCTCGTGAGGTCGTGGTTGATAGATTTGATTCATGGAGATGGGACGCCACGCTGTCAATGAAGGACAAGAACAACCCATTATGGCGGTCCGTGTCTATTATGGAACCCTGCGCAAGACTCAGATCACTCGATGCGTCAAACGCGGCGTTTCTTTCCATTTTGTTGCGACTGCTCACGGAGTTGTCACACCGTATGAGCGAATGAATGTCGAATGCGGCGGCGGAAGACGACAGTCGACAGGAGTCAGTATCGTCGGTGTCGTTTCTCGTGCGTGATGGTGCAGTGGAGCGCACCTGGCGCAAGAGCAGCCACGTCGCGGACCGGTTGGCGGCGATTCGAGAGCAACTGGCTGCTCGTACCTGCGGCAACGGAAGTACTGCGCCGTTGCAGCATTCACATGAAGACCCGAGTATCGACTACAATTTGAACGCGAGCGAGCGGCAAGGATCGCGTTCGATTGAAAGCTTGAAGCTGCCGCTGCTGAGCCATCTCCCGCAGCGTACGGCATCGAATCAGTCGTCGTTCTTTGCAAGGGATCAGCTGGAGGATCGCGCATCGCGACAGGACAGATTTGTATCCGATGCAGAACGCGTAGCTCGCGCTGAAGATGCTGCGGTTCAAGCGCTGCAAGACGCTGACCGCCTGGCTGAGGAAGCGCGGATCGCTATGCTCATGTATTCTCAGCATGAGAAATCATGGAGCTTTGATGAACGCACCAACCGATATCAACAGGCAATGATCATCAAATCGAAGGCAGATGCTAGTCGTCGGCATGCAAACGATGTGAAACTCAGTGCGCAAGAACAACGTTCACGGCTTGCCCATCCGTACGAAGAGCTCCGTGCTGCTCCATCTTTGAAAACAACGCCAAGACGAGTACCTGCTCTGATGTCGTCTGGTGCTCCTGTTGTGATTGCAAGAGATGAGTCTATGTTTGTGTGGGTTTTAGCTGCGGTGTCACCGCATTTGACGTTCACACCACGTGCAACTACTCCGCTTTCTATGCAGTTACAGGCGGAGAAAGAGCTTTCCACGCATGTCGTTTACTACGTGGCAGCATCTCGCTTAAATGATAGCAAGGCATTCGCAGAAGATGAGTGGGCATGTGCACTAGCAGAAGATTCTCCGCCATGTGAAGGTTGGATATGCTGCTCTACGCATGGCGCAGCGCCACCACCTGTGCTCATACCGCTGAAAGCATCAATGGAGACGTGGATTATTTCAGGTGCGGGGGCTGGCCATGTAAACGGAAA
This sequence comes from Elongisporangium prolatum, assembly GCA_023335875.1. Taxonomy (NCBI): domain Eukaryota; phylum Oomycota; class Peronosporomycetes; order Pythiales; family Pythiaceae; genus Elongisporangium; species Elongisporangium prolatum. The sequence goes on along the minus strand of JAADVW010000216.1, from coordinate 29,425 downwards.
ATACATTATCAGTGGTGTTCATGATAGCGCGCACAAGTTCAAGGCAACATCTGGCGTTGAACTGTTTCGGAAGCGATTGCCAAGATCGTCTACTGTTGCAGAGGGTTTGCATGATGATCTTGATGTCCAAGAAACCGTTTTGGCCGACGCCAATATGTTAATTAAAAAAGTTGGAGAGGGCGGCAACGCACAGAGGCGACTGCCAACTGCACTTCAGCATATTGAGAGTGACGACAACAATTTTGAGTCGCTTCGTCGCATTGGCACTTGGATGCAAGCAAACGAAGTGCGAGAAAAACATCGACGCCGAAAGGCGTTAGAGGCAGCAAAACAGAGACAGGCAGCAAGTGGTGAAAGTAATGAACAATTGGTATCAAACGAACATCTTGCTCAAATACAGGAAGATGGAGACAACATCATGAGCCAAAGTCAACATAGATTAGTAGCTGCAAGCGACGATATTGCAGAATCAAGACCAGAAGCAAGTGCCGAGTTGTGTCGAGAATGGGTCTTGTTCATGATGTGCTCTCGTCGACTTGATCCTAAAGGGGAAAAAAGTGTACGTTCTTCAGAAGTGAAAGGAATAGGATGCTTGAAAAGGCATTTTTACATCTCCGTCGAAGAAAAGCAGACCATGACTATATGGGCACAAGAGCAAGAATCGTGGCTCGAAAAAGATGTTTTATATGCAATTATCAAGCGAGAAGCTCACATAGCACGGGTACAAGTGCTTTGTGCAAAATGTATGTCAAACTTTCAGCAAAATTTATCTCTTGAGACGCAAAAAGTAGCCCGCAAGATTCTAATGGAGCTGAGCCACATCAGATTTCTCAGCGTCAGAGTTCTGGAATCTATTCAACTTTGGAGAGATCATGCCCGAAAACTTGGATTTGTTCGATTTGATGGATTAAACAAGAACGTGATAAAAGCTGCTACACAACCAGACGCAAATAAAAATAATGAGGAAGTCGAGCCTGCCATCCTTGGCTGGTCTGCCTCTATCACCATGCCGACTGGACGGAAGTTATTTAGAGGTTCTCGGGCTTACGTGTCTCTGGTGAAGCGTTTTTGCCGACCAGAAGATGCAACGGGTAAACAAGAGCAGCATGTTATTTACTTAGGCTATTTCCCTACAAGAATGGAAGCTGAGCGAGCTTACGATGAGTACGCAACGGCACAAGCGCGGAAGCTAAACACGACAGCTGAACACTTGCCACACCGACGTAATGTGTTTCGGTCTTGCGGAAAGCATTTCGCTGTCGAAAGTGAACGAATTGGACCAAGTTTTTGCATCGAGTGTAAAGAACTTGCATCCACTACTGCAGCTTCGGTAGATGCCTGGATGCCACCGTTTTTCTACGTGCCTGAAGAGAATTATATCTTGAAAATGGGCTCTGATCTTGATTTCTTGGACAACGTTCCACCTATTAAGTCGATCTTGAACGATGGACATGGCACTGTTGTGGATGAAGTATTTCCACTGATTGGAAATGCTTTTCTGTTGCCAAAAACTCCTGTTCAAGATCCGTCGCTTGCATTTTTTGTTGCTAACGGGATGACACAAGCACCGCAACTTCAGGATGAAGAAAGCCAAGTGGACGATGTAGCGTTAGATCGCGACCGTATTCTTCGAGTACAACACATCTTTCTTCAAGAAATCCAAATTTATCATCCCGAACTTTTTGCTAATTCTGTAATTCCAGAGAGAGCGTCAAACAAAAGCATCAAAGAATCTGAACAACAGCGTCGTCTTGTTGAAGCGCTTTATTGGGATCGATGTGCAGCTCTTAAGATCACCCAAGAGCGTGATTTACTTGTATTCCGCCAGCCTAACGTATGGTGCAGACCAGATGTGGGCGAATGGTCTAGTCTGTTGGTTAGAGGTAAGCATTTGCAGCATTTCCTATTTGAAGCTAATATGGCAGCGGCAGGGAAAGAAAGACACCAGAAGAGACAAATGATCCTAAAAGCCCTACGCCGTCTGAACAAAGTTCCCTTGTACGCTATTCATTCTCGAGATTCGATCACGCGCCTGATTGGAGAAGGCTACCAAGTGAAAGGGGATGTAGTGTTGCTGGAAGTCAAACGCTCAACAAAGTTCCTGGAAACGTACGATGTATGGTGCGCAACGACTCAAACACTTCAGCGCTGGTACCGAGGCGTACGCGGTCGCTGTCGAGCAAAATTAAGACGAAAAATTCTACAGTTGACTTGCAAATTACGTAAAATGTACACAGCTAATGTCGCAGCGGTAGCTACAACGTTTTATCAACAGCAAGTCATAACTGCAGCTTTGAAGTCTGCCGTGAAAGTGATCACGAAGCCTTTTTTCAGCCGTGCAATTAAGTTGGACGGAGAATACATAATTGTATCTTTTCACTCTCTTGAACGCTATGAACGAAATGATCTGAAGGCGATGTCAGCAAACAGTTCTTGTTGTGTGAGTTGTGCTCGAAGATTTTGTGTCCGAGCACATTATGATTGTAGTCGTGAGCGATTTATCGTCCCCACTTGCGTTTGCACCTGTTCTTACTATGGTGGCAGATCCGCATCGCAAATCATTGAAAGTTGGTTGCTACGTGGCTATAACCCTGTGAGTAACGTGATCTATCGAGCGAAGATCGAGAACTCCATGCTAAAGCAACTGCTTTTATCCAATTCGTCAGAACTTTACAATGATTTACTCGTCCAAGGTCAAAGAAATATAGATCGATACCGTACATCAATTCCATGGAACCTTGTACACCAGCGAGAAGCCAGACGAAAGGAGGCTGTTGCAATGATTCTCCATTTAAACCATAGACAAGCTCAAGCTAGCGCAGCTCTATCCGAGTTGATGAATTGGAGGTTATTAAGCAGTGAGGCAACGCAACGTCGAAAATTGTCCACATTGGCCATGGATAAAAGCACAGCAAAGGTGTGGGATGTCAAAACCGACTTTGCGAGCTCCGCTGATAAAGCACGAAAGGCACTTGACTTTACGTCTCGGCCATTTCACGAGGCTCAGGCATGGGATCCATTGGAAAATGCAAATGACTGGAGAACGCTGGTGCGCAAACGTCAACTAGAAAAAGATCTTGCGAGTGCGGAGCGGGAGCAAGAGATAAGCCGCTTAGCTGTTTTTCAAGCACATTTCAATGAACAGTATTTGCGAGTACGTGCTACGCAGGCTCTGGCATCCTATGATCAGTGCTGGCGACCACTACTGCGATATGAAAGCCAGCGCATGGACGACAGCGGGTCACTTGAAAATTGTGCTCGTGTCGTCTTAGATCATTCTATCAAATACGTGCTGAAAAATTTGCTAAGCCTCCATGATACAAATCGATTACCGACGAGACGTCAACTTGTAATTCAAGGATCAATTTGGGAGAAAATGAACAGTATGCGAGCGGCCATCCCAGGATTAAGACGTGGGTGCAATACAGTTATTCAACGAGCTATAGTACTATCAAATTTATCGAGAAAAGATAATGTGAGGAAACGAATGGTTGTCGGAGTTCACTTGTGGATCCCGTCAGTACGAGGCACTAAAGAGCAATCCTTGAGCAACGGTTGTTGTTGGGTGACAGCATATAATCCCGCTTCATGCCAACTGCAAGAAATATATCTGCAACCAGAAATGATGCAGCTGCTGACATCAGTGCGAGCAGAAAAGCTGTCACAAATGATGGCTACGCGAAGTACTCGTCATGGAATTGCAGAAAAGATCATGTCAATAACGATGCTGGACCGGTTTACCTGTGAGTTTACGTTGCAAAAACTTCAGTTTTATCACCATATGCGGTTACTATTCCCACAGTTGATTGCAAGTAAATGGTATCGCGATCTATCTCGTGGTCGCAAAAGTGGCCCTGGAGACGAGATATTGCGTCAAGGTGTGGCTATCGATGGGAAACTATGCATGGTCACCGTATTCGAAAATTGGGGTGACCTCGAGTTTGCGATTTACCATCCACCGAGTGGGAAATCTTATCGAATCAATTTGCTTTTCTGTGATACTTTGCGTCTACTTTACAGAAAACCTCTCGTTCTCCACTTATGGATATGCTGTGTCAAAGCAAACAATTATGTTCCGTTGGTAATTATACATATTCTCAAGCATCTTCGATGGAATGACCAAGACGATACAAGCAAGAAATTATCCAGCACGACTTTGTTTGTTGAGAGTTTTCACCAAACAACTCGATTCCGCAAAGTTATGACGATTGAGTCACGAAAAATGCTGGTTCGGATATCAGAAGGAGCGATTGGAGATTTTTGTGTAAGTGCCTTTGACTGGCAGCAAAATCATGCTTACAAACTTCACTTGGAACTGGAAAATATTAGGCGTTTGCTTCTGCGATCGAATCGAGCAAGTGTTCGTACGAATTCGCGGTCGAATTCATCAAATTTGTTGCTAGAAAGGAATCGTCTCCATTTATTTGAATGGATCTGTAGTCGATTGCGCTTCCAAAGTCTTTTATCTCATCCCGATATCTTGATGTCTTCTCAGACGCCGTTAATTTTTGGCGCTTACATTCGGAAAAGTTTTCTTATATTTAACGATTGGATACGGAGCAGTACTCGAAATCCTCTTACTATTGTGTCTGATCACGATATTGACTCCTGGGCTGTATCGTCAGACACCGAAGTATTTTCGAAGCTGCAATTTGATCAACTTGTACTGATACCCACTGATGGAGTCCCTTATGTGTACGACAAGAATCAACTAGGAACTTTTGATTGGCGTTTAACCATTTTGTCTGCTCAATCAGGACGCAAACATTTAAAAATGGATATTTTGTACAAAGGCCATGATCTTTTTGCGTGCGTGAGGACTGAAATATTAATTGAAACTGAGCGTCGTCGCGAAAAATCAACTCGTCTGGCTCTGGATCATGAAGAGAAATCGACAATTTTGTTCGAGCTACAGTCTCTTCTCATGACGTTGACTGGTGAGTTCGCCGATTGGATAGAACACCTTGGGAGAATGAACAAAATTATCAAAGCGAAACGCTTACAATGGCGAATGATACATATTGAATTGCTGGATAAAATGACTAAGCGTGGCGATGAATCGACAGAAGAGAAGGAACATGAAGCACATGCACTAAATGCTACACCCGAGAAAGAATTATTGAAATGTGATGTCACTATACCATCATCAGATTTGAGATCCTTTTTCCATTGTGTCGACAGCTGTGCACCGGATTTTTTCTTTGCGCTTCGTGACTTCCTTGTTCCTGTCGCAAACCTCTTGATATGTGCACCGGACGTACTTAATCGACTTGTACATGAAATCGATGGCAATATATTGGTTCAATTAAATATCTGGAAAGAAAAGATTGGTCGCGCAACTCTGGAAATGTCGACACGAGATGTATTATACGAATTGTTGCACGAACTTAATTATTTTGCAGAAACGATGTCATTGCATCGGTTACATGTGGAACTCGAATCTGTGCTGGCAGTCATAAAATCAGAAGCTGAAGCATTCAATGAAGTACGAGCAACTGAAAAAGATTTGGCGGCCGACCAACGTAAGAATCTTGATTTAGAAGATCACTCGTATGGAGTATTAATTCCAAGTAGCCATGAAGAACCGATCCAAGAAATTTATATTACGGATCATGTAGTATATTCCGGCTCAATATCAAGTCAAATAAACAGCTTGGCACGCTCACTAAAGATGTGTTTTGAGAACAAAGCACTGAGCAAGCAACGTCGCACCAGTGAAGTCAAGGTTACTGGAAAATGGGTCTTTGGTGGAATATTGTTGTATCAAGATATATCGTCTAGTATTATCCCGACTATTGGGATTAATCCACGAGCGTCTGCGATAGCAGGCGTTGATGGAATTCGTGGCATTGCAGTTTACTATCCGCTTTTTACGTCTGCAAGAACACCGGCAACTATGCGTTATCATGAAGCAAATGCGCTATATGAGCAGCTGATATCTATATCTACTCCCAACTTAAGCGGCAAATCGGCAAAGCACTCAAGAACCATTTTACCCTGGAAACAATTTTCGGCGCTCCGTACAAAAGCAGCGCGTGCTGTCAGGCAGAATCAAGCTAAAGAGAACTTATTTCTCGATTCGTTTGATCTCGAAAAAGATGATGCAGCCATCGCAACTCTGTGCATCCCCGCGCGACAGCTGGAGGTTATGTACGGAGCTAGTCACTGGAAAGAACTCGATGCCAGTAATCTGGACGACTTGGCTTCCAAGATAGTTGCAAACGCTAGTGCCAATAGAAGGGGACCTATAGTGTTATTGAAGAACCCTTTAGTGCTCGGGAACCTATGGACTACAGAAGAAATCGCTGCTACTGAAGATAGCACCATTCCCTGCGAGAGCGGATCTTGCACGCTGCGAAAGAATCATCTACATGTCGAAGTGGACGATTGGCAACGCCCTCGCCGAATCATCTTTTTTTGCCGAGAGCTACAATCCCAGCGCAGGTACGCAGTCGACTGTTCTTACTTTCAACTGCAGCAAATGGTGGCCCAGCGATTGTACGATGGCAAGTCGTCTGTCTTGTGCTGGCCAATGCCGCATCTAACTGTGGCGGATTGGAGAGCAGCTGCAAAGTTGGCAGCCTCGTTTCTTGTCATGCGAAAGCGCAATGGTGTGCTAACTCTCACGTTTAGTGCAATTATCGGGCAAAACGCCAATGCAACTAAAGATTCGTGTGCTGTCGACGACATCAAGGCTATCGACACTGCAGCTTCAAATAATACGTTGTGCCAGAAATTGTCTTCGACGCATTCGAACTACGAGAATCACTGCTTAAAAGAACTCGTTTATCGCTGCAAGTGGCGTCGATATGAAAAACATCAGCAAACCGTGCGTCGTCACACTTGCACCAAGTTTGTTGAGCAGCAGCGTGAAGATACGCAAATGCGCCACCGTGCGCACGAGTGGATGCGAATGACGCAAGAGGACTGGCGAGCGTACGAGTTTCGAGGCATTTTCGCACTCGATGCGAAACACATTAAGCATTTGCGCAAAGCGTACACTACAGAGTCCAAACGGTACGAGGACGCCCATAGACAGTCTAGCAGTACTGAAGGAGCCAGCCGAGTTGAACTACAAGTGAAAGAAATCGCCAAATTTATGGGCGGGAAAGCAATAGCAGCATTGTCGAGCGAAGTCCTGCTGCTGCAAGTGCGAGAGATTCAACAAATGATCTGGTGGAAGCAAAAGCACAAGCTTGACATTGTTGGTGTAAGCGAAGCAATGAAGTTGGATTTTGTGGAGACAGCAGAGTGGTGGAGGCGACTGCTGATCATTTCCAAGACACTCACTACAACTGCTGCAAGCTCCGAAGAAATCCCGAAGACCTGAGACGCCTGTGAGCAAGACTCCAGTATTTATAGAAAAAGCTTGCTTAATAATCAGGTGGAGGCGAGTGCTTGTGCTTGCGTGGACGCCAGGGACGCTTCTTAAACACAATGTCTTCCATGAAATCGCGGCAAGTGATCTGTGCGCTGGGCTCTGCCTTTGGGTTCAAGCATTTCTCAGGACGCACACGCAAGAAATACGGCATCGACATGCGTCGATTGTCTTCCCCATCAACACACATGGCCGGCACGCGATGCAATGGAGCCTTGATGAGTCCGTTTGTGAGAAATCCAAGCGTCTCGCCGGCAAAGACCGAGAAATGTAACTCAGACGCATCTTCCTCCACGTCTGTCCACATCATCCGCTCGAGATTCCACATCTGCAAGCCAGGCACAGTCGCTAATGGAGATACCGTCACGAGTCCGAGATCGGCATGTACGCCACAGAGTTCGTCATTTGGATCCAGAGGTGTCGTCGTGTCGTCGTCTGCTGCCTTCTTGTTGCGGTAGTTGTATATGCGCAGCACAGACGCTCCATACTGGTACGATTTATCCTTTGGTGCGTCTTCTTCAGTGGCTGGAGGAGGCGTTCGGTCGTCTAGCAGTTCGTCAATGATCCAGTGGGGATCAAGTCCCACCACGTCACAGATTGCACGCATGCAATCGCGACCAATATCGTCCAGAAGACCCAAGAGCGTCAGCATTTCAGTCGCGAACGTTTTGCCTTCGTCAGTAGTAGAAAAGTACGCAGGCGGCCATACAGTGCCGCTCGCAGCGATCGGCTGCCGAAGCTGCAGATACTCGCGATTGGGGTCGCCGCTAAAGCCCACGTAGCGGCCCTTGGACACCATCGGATGGGTCTTGTGCATGGTATCGACTGGTGCTTCGTCTGTTATATCCTCTGGGGTCCTGCCATCCACACTATCGCTCCATCGATCCTTGGCCGGCAGTTTTAATTGCTCAATGAGCCACTTGCGCACATCGCGGAAGGCCTTTTGCGGTATATGAGCTTGCTCTGGCGTGACTGTGAGTCTGGCGAAGCCGAAGCCGGTCATGTTCTTGACGAACCGCATGCGCGCGACCTGGCGCTCCAAGCAGTCTTGCTTCAGGCTCAGATCGGCCGCCGAGATCGGAACGTACGGCGAGTCGTCAGGTGCACTCTTGCCGCGCAGCACAGGCTGGTGAAGCAGTGCCATGTCACGCACGACCAATGCGAAGTTGAGCACGGGCGTACGCTCGGGTTCGAAGGTCTCGTAGAGCCGTTCCGCAACCGTGTTGATCATCACGAGCGGGTACGGTGGGCTGTAGAGCTCCTCGGCTGGCGCGACTGCGAAGACACTGAGCCCCTGTGTGATTTTGAACTGGCCGCGCAGCCAGAGCTCCAGATCCATGAGCCTTGTGCCCACGTTCTCTGTACCTGGCGGTTTCTCATACATGAGTGGCATGGCGATCTGGCCACTCCGGACTTGGTCACCGTAGAAGAACACGCAGTGGAGCGGCGGTCGCGTGGCCATCTTTTGCAGCGGGACCGGCAGTAGTGCTGGCGCATTGACTCCATTTGGATGGGCTTCTGGCGCTTTGACGCTGCCCTTGTTCTTGGCGGCTGATTGACCCATTACGAAGGAAGAATGACTCCTAACGTTTCAGTACAATCACATAGAAATGGACAGGGCACGTCCTAGAATAAGACAACAACAGGAAATGTTGCACGAACGTAATGAAGTTGCTTTTTACGGTTGCATGAAGGTTGCGCAAAATTTCAAATGCATATTGCACTTTCAGGCTCCGCGGTCTCCCAACGCGAAGCGGCATCGTCTTCCTCGCGCTCTGTGTCGAATGGAGTTATAAAGATGTCATCAGAAGACGTGTCTTGATCTGTGCTGCCTCTTGATGCCTGTTCCAGCCCGAGAACCAGCAGCTCCAAGACATCGCGCGCGCGCGACAGATGCGTCGAGCCGGTCTGGTAGATGAATAGTTCGTACAGCTCATTACGAAGCTGTAGAAGACGAACAGCACGAGCAGCTGCAGCGGTCTTGCGCTCTGTGCTAGCGTGCGGTTGTGCCTCATAGAGTCTCTCGACGATGGCTTCGAATTCGCGTTCGTGCACACGCCATTTCAGACCAAGCGAGATCCATTCCTGCTCAAGGCGTTCACAGTGGAGTGAGCTCCTAGGACTGTCACGCACTATTTTCTGAAGTGGCCGATAGCTTGTGGCACTGATCATGCCGTTACGTAGAAGCAGGAGCACGACCGAGACAAACACTCGCGAAGACATATATGCCTGCAACCCACGCTGCCGAAGCGCATTGTGGAAGATATTTTGAAGCTCCCGTTGCGTTGGACCAAGAGAGAACGACAACAATGTATCGACAAACAAGCTTTCGTCAAGCAACCGCGGATCGATATCCGCTGGCGTTTCAGCTGGCAATGAAGCAGTTTGTGCAAACAACTCGCGTGCCCATTTTAAAAAGAGGTGGAAATGATTCATATCGGCTCTGTATTTCAAGAAGAGATCGATGAGTTCGTCAAAGTGAATCCAAATGCTTGGATTAAACTGAACTCTTTCCGTTGGCAATGCATAGCCAGACTTTTGATGAAGCCGCCGCACTAGAGGACTCCGTGCAGCGTTGACGTTAAATTGTTTGGCATGGAAGTGGTTGATATTTGAAGGTCTTGTGAGTGCCCCTGCCTTCGTGGTTTCAATTTTTGGCGAGCGTGGGCTATTCGACATAGTCGACCTGGATTGATTTAAGCTCGTTGTCACAGGCAAATGAGTTGTGATTTCCACTGGGGAAAAATAACTGGAAAGAATCGAGCCGAATTGATGAAACCCTTGTGATGGAAGATATCTTGTGTAGACAGGATTGTCAGCCTCTATCAGCAACTTGTCTGCGTTTAAAATGTCTTTTTCTTGGTCAGTTCGGAAAAGTTTTTCAGCGATTTGCAGAGCATGAGTATGATCTATAATTTCACGCATTGTGACTGGATGGAACACTGGCTGCCGTAGATGCGATTGTTCTGATGCTGCCGGCAGATATAGACCAGATGCAAGATATCGACAAACGCAAAAGAATCGAAGCTCGTCTTGCGAACGATCGTGGTGAAGAAAATCGTTGAAACGTCTTACATCCGAGTCTACTTCGATGAATGTGTCGATGCAGTTTTCGAAATTCTCGACGGCGGCATCGACTAGATGACGGAGTCCCAACTGACACTGAAAATGGTCACGAGTAAGACTTGCTATGTTAAATGATTCCAGACTTTGATTTTGCATTGCTGATCGGCGATGCTCCTGCCATTCGTTGCATGACATGGCCAAGGCACAATGGTGGTTAACCGAAAACCACTGAGGGTGTTGATCTCTCATTTTCCCAACTATTGTATCGTAGATGTCAGCTATGAATTGCTTCAGCCAAACCAGTTTACTGTTTTGATCACGTGAGGAGAGAAGTTGCATTAGGTGAGTAGATTCCACCGGTGTCTGAGATTGGACTGTTGCTTCCCAAAGAGTCCCATCCAAGTGGAGATCGCTATTATGATTTAGATTGCTTGTTCCAGAAGTAGTCATCACTGATGCGCTTTCATCAGTGCTCGTAAACACCGGTACGATTGTCTGAGGTGAGTTGGATGCACTGCTTGTAGGGTGTTCATCTGTTGGAGTAACGATATTGGACTCGATTTGATTGCCGAGTGGAGAAATTTCGTCGAAGTGTTTAGATTCTGCGAATTCTGGAAAATTGTCTCCAAAGTCTCCGAGTAAACTAGTCGATGTCGCTCGAGATATCTTGACATTATCTCCAAGGAGAGTATCGGGATCAGTTTTGTTTTGATTTTCAGACTCTGTCTTTTCTGTACAGGCTGTTTGATTTACTTGGATGCTTCCGTTTATGCATTTTGGCGATCGGAACATCTTCACCAGCTGCTCTGCCTGAGCTAGTACGTTCCTCAGTTGCTCATTCGATTTCGTCATCGTTTGTGTAGGCTCTCTCTTGTATGTTTCTGCTGAGTGGTCCTCTGCTTCAGCTATCGTTGGTCTATCCACAGTTTTGAGCACACTCTTATCAGCAAATGTGGCCCCAAGATCGATCAACTGTTGCAAGATGGTGATCAAGGAATCTACTGGGCTTTTGAAACTGCCTAATTCGTCATTCCAAATGTCGTTGAAGCCCTGTGTTCTTCCTTGGAATTTGTGGCTCGCAGTCTCAAGACTGGAGGTTTCCAATCGAGTGCTTGCAGCAGGAACCAACGCAGGACTTTCTGGCAACATATCTTCGAGCGCGAACTTTTTATCTGCCTGGCGTTTGTTTGCTAAAAACATCCGCACATTCGCCTGAAGCAGCTCGATCGCTGCATTCTGCTCTCTCCGCTTTAATATTGTTTGAATCACAGCCCGACGGTGCAGAACAAGCTGGCGTTCTCGAAACCCACGATATCGACGTTGGATATCAATGGCGGCTACATTTTTACCCATCCGAAGTGCAAGTCTGTGCTGCTCCTTCCGCAACGTATACTTCTGGTAAGCCGTCTGCAACACTGCAGCAGCCAAGTTTTCCTCAGCGAGGGAACTCCGCTTTGAGCTTCGAATAACTTCTCCCATTTGTGGGCGTGCTCGTCTCTGGCGCCGCCACTCAGCTTCTCTTTTGTCATCGTCGTCTTCTTTTGCAATCATACTATCGTACGTATCACTGTCGACAACATCTCTTCGATTTTGCCTGTAATTTAAAAGGACACGTGAACGACGGGGACTTTGGCTGTCCCTTTCGAATGCCTCTCTGGCTTGCTTCTCTTGTTGCACCAGTCGATCGTTCTCGATCATTGTCTTGAGGTGAACTGCCTGGAGCTCGTCAAACTGGATCTGGTGGTGATCGATTTGCTGCTGCAATTGCTCAACTAGACTGATCAAACGAGTCAATGCCGCATTGTAATGGCTTTGGATCTCCACTAGAAGCTCGCTCTGTTCTTTGCAAATAAATTTGATCTGTCTCGTGAGTTCGTGGAAACAGAGCGAGTACAGTCGAAACTCCTTTTTGGTATACTGGACCATCTTGATATGATCGTCGTCCTCAATCGCATTGTCGCTCATGCCTAAGCGCATTGTTTCCAGTGCCTGACGAAGGTGGATGACTTGAAGTCGCGTGTGTGGCGTGAGTGCTGGGAACACGATCGTTTCCCACTGGCCGTGCGATGTGAAGCGTGATTGGTACTCTGTCGTTGGGTACTGAGTCAATGGGGGTATGGCGTTCGTCTCCAGCACAAAGAACTCACGTGGGATCATGGTGATCTCATCTAATGACGGCGGATTGCTGTGTGAAGGAACCATTGGTCTTCTGATGAGTGGTGAGCCACTTGTACAAGACGCAACAGACTGTAATGCTCGCCCACGAGGCGTGCTTCGGATCCCAACATCACTCATTCTTGGTGAAGAAGTCGTGCATTTGTTATCAGCTAGATTCAGCGGTGGCAACATCTCAACCATGTGAGTGCTCACTATATCACACAAGCGTATCAAGAGGCCGGGAGAGAGAGAATGATCAACGGGGCATTTCTATTTTCTCGCCGCTATATATAAAGAGTTTCTATCAAACGCGGCAGTCTTCGAGATCATCGGCAGCGTCATCAAGCGCGTCAAAAGATCCCAGTGGGGTCGTGATCAGAAGCTGCTTCATTTTTCGCTGAAAGCGAGTAGCGTAATGCTCCGGGGCGATTGCCGACACACCACGCGCTGATTTCCGCAGGACATGAACCTTGTACACGCGTTCCGCTTGCTTGGAGAACGTCCACTGCTGCAATATGTCGACCAAGCCTAGATAGTACGAGCTGGGGCCAGATACTTGGTGCGCTCGATAGCGGTGGCTATCCGCATGAGTGCCCTTGTGATAGCCAATGTTGGAGCGGGACGTCTCAAGCTCTTGGTGGTCGTCGCACGTAATCTGAAGTACCTCTGATGGATCGTTCTCCCGAGACACTGCTGGATCAATGCACTCGATATGCGCGAGGGATCCGTCCGTGGCTGGCTTGGAGGAGATCGTAAAGTGCGAGTAGTGTGTTCCGATGAGAAGACTATAATCCATGATGCCCACGCTCGCTAGGAAGTTGGTGTCGCGAGTGAGCTGCTTCAGAAGGCGCGATGCTGTATGCGGGTCCAGTTTGAGCCGCTTTTTGAGATCATTGTCACGCAGAGTGATGTCTGGGTAATGATCTGCGCCAGTGGATTCGCAAGCGATCGTGTCGGAGCTGCCGAACACGAAGAACCGGTTGCATTTCGAGCACCGGTATTTCTCGCCCAGCACGCAGGCCGGTGCATTGCGATCGATCCACGAGCCCTTGATGTCGTATCGCCGGTGGATTGTCTCTTTGGTATTGAGGATGTTGCCCATGACGACAAAGTAGAAGATCTGGCCGTACATCTTCATGGCATGGAAGCCAAAGAAGCGAGGCAGCAGCGTGTGCGGGTTCCACTTGAGGTAGCGCATGTACGACGGCAGAAGCGCTAGCAGCACATTCTTCTCAGCCGATGTCATGCTTTTCACGAGGTACTTGCGATCCAACGTGTTAAACACGAAGGCACCACTGCGGCCTTCACTGATGCGCTCATTGATCGTATCTCGAAAGGCGTACACGTATTGCGTGTCGTCGATACCATACAACTGTCGAATGGACGCAAACATCCGTGGTTGGAAGTCGTAAAACTGCATCTCTTTCATGACCATGGGCATGAATGAAAACCGAGGTGTTGCTGCCTTGTCTTGGGCCTCCACGACTCGGACCGTGGGATTGCGGGTCGCTACGACTTCACTTAATGACATGGACGTACTCAAAGTGCGCACTTCGCGGGACATGGAGCGTTCCCAGTCCAAGTGGAACGTTTGGTTGGATTGGATTCGCTGGCGCAGGCGATGGAAATGCTCGACTGATTCGACAATCCCAGTCGTGGCCATCTGAATCATCTGGCTGCGGAGTGCGGTATTGAGCTCTGGTTTCCACAGGTTCTCTTCATCTTCCCAGTCGGTCGAGACAGTCGAGACGCTGCTTGACGCTATAGATGACGATCGCGACAGCGTCGGACCAAACAGAAGCAGCTTCAAATTGGGTCCGTTGACAACGAGCCACACAAGCATGTTGAGACATCCTCGCGCAGCGTGCAGGAACGCGCAGGCGTAAATGAGTTGCTGGAACCTGGCTGCCCCCATGTACTCCTTAACGGTCTCTGAATTGGTCATGCCGAACAAGCACACGATCGCACTAGACCACGAAATGTAGATCCCACACGTGAGCAGGCCATTGGAGAGCACGCGGCGACGCACGTCAAAGGTTTCTTCAAGCCCACGACGCAGTCGACGCTTGACGTACAGAATGCAGATCCCGCCAAAGATCAAGTAGACGAGCACCCAGACGTGGTACAGGATCCATCGATGCCAGAAGAAGCCAGGCGTGTCAGTGTTGTGATGGAACCAGAAGAACCGTTCATCGGTCTCTGGCGGGCACGGCTCTGATCCGCAGTCGTCAATGGGATGGTACCAGAGCACGAGGCCGCACAGGACCCCGCTGAGTACAGAGTAGAACCAGTAGACACGAAAGTTGTGCACGTAGGATGTGAATGGGTTCGTGATGGACTGCACCATGTCGATCGGAATAGCAAAGAACCAGAACTCTCCACAGACGAGTAGCGCTTGCGTGACGGCCGCGATATGGAACGGCAGCACTACGCGTGGAGTCGTGAACTCGGTAGCGCAATATTGCGTGATGTACAGACCTGCAAGCAGCAGATCGACCACACTAATAGAACCACAGAATGAGTATGGATTCATGTCTGATCAGAGCGCAAAGCGGGACGGACGGTACCTCTTGCTGAAGATCAACGGATTCGGATGCGACCGCACTGAGCGGCTCTTGACGTAGCAGAGAATCACTACGAGCGAGAACAGACAGGATACCAACGCGCCCAGGAAAAGGTACTGGTCCACTGTGAACTGCGCAAAGATCGCGACAAAGATACTGACAAGGCCAGCAAAGCCCAGCAGACATGCCAAGAGAACCACGAAGCGTATACGCTGCACCAGTCGAAGCAGTCCGCAGCACCAGCAACTCGTGGTCGTGCATTGGCGACTGCGCTTCTGGAAGCGCCGCTTCTCTCGCAGACGCATTTGCTGGAGCTTTTGTTGCCGCACTTGTTCCTGGATCGCAGCGATGCCATCGACAGCGCTGATGCTGTCTGAACGCTCACTGGACAGCGAGATGGAGCAGAATGTCGAGCTGCCATCACAGACACAGAGGATCAGTCAGTCCACCACGCGGATGTAGCAGAGAGAGAGAGCTTCACGCACTACTCTCTGCCGCGGTGCACTCGGCCCGGCTCGAGGAAGCCGCTCTCGCGACGCGGTTTGGAGTAGCTGCCCATGCCCAGAGCCAAAAGGATTTGCAATCAGAGAGATCAATGGATGGATGGGCCGACGCTACGTAGCGTAGCTGCTCGCCTTCAGTTTCAGCTCTGCGCGTAACCACCCGCGTTTCTCTTCTCTGCATCTGCAGCATGATGCGCATTGGCCTCGTCCAACTCAGTTGCAGCCAATCACAGGTCAGCATGACGTTCCTTCTGTTCAGCAAAGTACAGTACTGTCTGCCAAGAAGATATAGAAAGGCCAGATGATCAATTTTTACAGACCAGTACAGTGGTTTACATAACGATTTGAACTCAGTAAAAGAACCTCGACTGTTGTGGGTTCATTAGCAATTGGTGGTGCAATTTGGTGCATACTTATGCGGATATGAGAGATATGAGACAACGTTTTGGATTTGGGCATTGGATTTTACGCTCAGTTTGGGAAGAGCTGACGTTGAAGTTGCGTCTTGAGTTGTTGACGATTGACAGTCAGCAATGCAATCGCAAAGCCACCGATAGCGCAGGCCGCACCAACAGAATACCAGTCCCACATGACTTTGCTAGGTTCAGTTGCCAATGAAATGGGTTCTAATGGCGTGAATGGAGCCTCGGGTTCGCTTTTGTCGACTCCGAGAGCTTCCTGGAGCAGCGTACGAATATATGTTGGACTCACGAGATTGCTGCGCTCAAGATACCGATCCTGATAGCTTTCGCGACCAAATGGAATTCTGCGAGCGGTATCGAGTTTCAGCTGATGCAAGCCATCAAAGGATAGCGACGTGATTGGCATGAATCGGTCATTGCAAATAGAAAATGGACGTACCCTGACAGCAAGAGCGTGGATGGCCGTGAGAACGTCCGAGATGCCATCCTTCAATCACACAAGCAAGTCAGCAGCAAATACTCTAGAAAGAGAGATCGGTTGATCATACCACAAAGAATCGAGCCGAGCTGGGCTTTTTGCCGATGGTACATGTGACTACGTGCGTCAGTGACGGTTCTTGCGTCGCAAAGGATTGCAGCGCTATAATTTGATAGTGGGACTCATTAGTTGGAGCGCATCGCAAGAGTGGGTCAGGATACACGTCATGAGCTCACCTTTGAAAGCCAATTCATCAGACTCATCATCTCCAGCGTACAACGCAAAGTCTGGGATGCCAATATTCTCTTTGAGATAATCCAATATGAGGCCCACGGCGACGGATTTATTCGCGCCAAATTGGTGGATCTCCACAAATCCTTTGGCTCGAATGACTGTCGCTTGGCCAGGCTGCAAAATACGAGTCAAGTGAGTGGTACAGTCAACACGTCAAAAGAAACAAAAGAAACCTGCACCTTGGCCACTTGGCGAAGCTGCTCGTACAATTCCAGCGCCTGAATCTCTCCGTATTCCGGATCACTATTGCGGTAATCGTAGAGCAAAGACACCTCGCTGACAACCAGATACGCTCCGTTGGTGCGTGATGCATACGCTTGAATGATCAATTTGGCTTCGTCCATCCAGTCAAAGTCGGGTTCACTATCGGCGTACAAGCATTCCCACTTGGTGCTTCGAGCCTTTTTGAAAAAGAAGCCACTATCAGCCACCAGGTTGAGATTGGGTACATCGGCAAACGCAGCGTCCAGCTCTGCGCGTTGGCCTGTGCTCAGAATAAACACCACATTCTGAGGATCGTTGCAGAGCGTGCAGATGTTGTCTCTCGTTTCATCAGACAACGGCGTGCGCACTTTACCGTCGATAAAACGGATCACTTCGTTGTATGCCAGATGCGAATGACGGTCGCCCAGATCTGCGCACTCCATAGATGACTCGATCGATCCATTGCGATGCATGCGCGTTACCCCCACTTCTTCTTCGAGGATGTTTGCAGTTCGACTCAGCGTCCCGCCATAATCAAACATGAAAAGCCGCCGTGAGCTCTTGGAACACGCCTTCACGACTTCGTCCACGTCGAGATGGACGAATCCTGACTCGAATTGCATGACACGATAGTCAAAGCCGAAGCCTACTGCTATTGTCTCGCCAGCTTCGCACTGTTGTTTCTTGGTCACTGACGCCTCAAAATCGGAAAGCATCCGCTCGGCCCATTTCTTCTCCGACTTGGACTCTAGAAACGAATGGTTCAAGGCGTATCGACTGTGTTTTTCATAGTAGTTCATCTCTGTGGCCTTCACGAGCGCATTCACGATGTCATCAGTTCTCCAAGGATTCACCAGCAACGAGCCGTTCAGAATGCGGCTATAGGACGCAAATTCTGAGACAATCATGGCGCCGAAGTGACGCGAGGAATCGGACGTTGGCGTTTCGTGGGCACGTTCCTGCGCAATGATATACTCAAATGGAAGCAGTGAGAGCCCTGAGCGAACGCAAGTATCCATGTACGCGTCGCATAACCGCCACAGATGTAATCGTTCCATACACGATGTGCGTCGGCGCTCTTTGAAATACACGACGCTTTCCCCTGGCGAAGCCCAACGCGCGTTGATTTCCTCCACGAACTTGAGCACGTACTCGCGAGTCTGGTTGTAATCGTTCGGTCGACAGTCCAATGACAATCCGATCTGGATCAGGACCACGGACTTTCGCTTGGCCGGATGCGTGGCCAGGAACCGATCGAACGCACGAAGCTTTAAAGGGAGCGCACAGAGTCCCTCCAGTCGATCGACAGAGGCAAAGACGAACTTGCGCTCATTGTTCTGGCTGTATAGGCACTTTTCAATCTCGTCCTTGAACGCTTGCGATCCGGTATCTGTCTCCAGTCGGTTCACCATGCTGTAAATATGGCTCACGTCAGGCTCGACGTGGGAGCACGAGATGCTGATCTTGCGTCCGTTGTACTCGAGCACGAGCATTCCGTTCTCGCTGGTCTTGTAATTCAATCCCAGCAGCCGCTTGCAGCTGGTCAGGAAGTGTCTTGCGTGCTCAAAGATGAGAAAGCCAAGGTGGTCGGCGCAGAGCATGGCTCGCAGGATCTCGGTACGCACTGCCAGGCAGCGGAAGACCTCACTCGATGGGAACGGCACGTGGAGATACACAGCGATCAGCGCTGTTCGAAGCTTGCGCAACAGATAGGACGGCAGCATGAGGAAGTGGAAATCCTGGATCCAAATGATGTTGTTCGTGTGGTAACTCTCGATCACGCGTCTAGAAAACGTTCTATCGCGATTGAAGACGTAAGCAACAACTAGTGGCTCTACCACATAACAAGCCATGAGGATTCTTACCTGTTGACGCTGCAATAGTCCCCCCAGCACTTGTCCTGTGCGCCAGGATTCCACGAGGCCGGATTGCACCAGGCAAGCGGCTTCTTGTCTGCGTTGGTGCTGCTGCGTCTGTGGAAGCCACGAGCATGAGATTCCTCCCGCGGTATGTCGTCTAGAGTAAGTTTGGCCGAGTTGTACACGTCCACAACGTTGTGGAACACAGGCCAGAGCACGCCCTTGCAGAAGCCCTGGAAGTACCGGTGGCCGACCATGGGATCCAGATACACGGGCACACAGTGGAAGGCGCGCAGCTGTTTCTCTACGACGAGCTCCTCGTCGCGGGCCACAAAGACCTCCGGGCAGCCGATGTACAGCGGCGTGTAGTGCGCATCGACGTCGCTGAGCAAGTTGCGGTAGAACATGCCAGTGGCCGTGGAGCTCCACGTCACGTCCCAGCCGGAGTCATCGGGCTTACGCTCGAACGCCAACGGCAGCACGTTGACCACGATGATCACAGTCGTAGCGTTGGATGAGGCGCTGCTGTCACTGGACTTGCGGCCCGTAGAAGTCCACGGCAGTGGTCGCATGTCGACCGCAGAAGGCGGCCGGAGCTGCTCAATGGGCGGCCGCATGTTTGTTGATTATGGAATGTTGCAGTTGAGATGGTTAACGGATTGAACTGCGGTTTAAGTTGCGCTTCTGGTGCTAATGCGCAACGTAAGTTGATAGATCTAATTATAGCGATTGGCCAGGTAGCTACACTTGGCCATTATCAGACATCATGGGCAATGTGGCCTTGTGCTGCGGCGCTGGGTCGTTTGAGATGACGCAGCGACAGGAGCTGCTGAAGGAAGGCAACGACTTCAAGAAGAAGACCTCGTATCTCGGTGGTGTGCTGAGCAAGTCCGAGAGTATTTATTTGCAGCTGAACCCGACAGCTACGCGGTGCGTGGCTTTGGAGAAAGAGTTTGCTTGGCGACCAGCTCACATGCCACCATCCTCTTCATAGACTCAAGTGGCGAATGACGCCGGACTCAAATAAGTGGGTGGAGTTTCCGATCCACCGCATCGGCAAAGTGTGTGCGAATGGTGAGAACGCCAGCTCTACTCGTGCAGGGAATGACTGACTCATGATACGCATTCTTTAGGCCAACAGGAGCTGGTCATTCTTGCACTGAACGGGCAAAAGCTGCTCGACCTGACAGCAGAATCTGTCTCCGTCCGCGACTTGTGGGTACAAGCGCTGGATGAGCTCTGCAGTTCAGCCAACAGCTCTTCGGACATGAGTGAGAAAGATGCTCAGGCCTTACAGGCTGAGCTGGCCAAGCAAGTGGACAAGCAAAAAGAGGTTCGAAATAATCCATCTTGGTGCTGATGGGGGGCTTCGTCATATTCTAACCTATTGTCTGATGAGCAGAAGTATTGGAGCGATCGTACGAGCTCCATGGAACAGCGCAAGATAGATGCCGAAGCACGAAAGCAAAAGCTCGGACTGGTCGGTCTCAAGTACACAGCACAGGCTTTGGCTAACAAGTAATGCAAATAGATGACCACCCATGTGAATCGCAATTGCTCTCTAGCGTGTTGATATTAGATTGAGTCGTCGTGGTAATTTGTTTTGCTAAATGCGATAGAAAGATGATAAATTGGGCCTTTAAAGCGTGAGGTGGAACGAATCCGCAAGTGCGAGCATGCTGGTGGTGTCGAGCGATTGGCCATGGACCGGACCGATAGCACTGAGCACTGCCGCTTTGGCCACAGCACCGACAGGAATCGCCGAACGCAGCTCATCACCGATGAAAGGAGCGTAGCCAATGGCAGTGGACAGTGCGCCAAGCTTTCGCCCAACCAGCGTCATCGGCGCTCCAACCAATTGAAGCGGAAGACTGTAGCTATTGACGCGACGCCAGCCGTAGATAAATCCAGGCCGAAGACACACACCAGTCTCTGGGAATCTAAACAGCAAGAACGTTACGTTAACGCCAGACCATAAGTCTACGATGGCAAGTTCCATACCTCGCTCCAACTGCGGCCTCTGCGCGTTCCTTGCCATTGTAGTAGCCATAGAGAGGAGCCCATTCAGGGATCCACGAGCCAACGCGCGAGTTGGAGATCATCACGAACCGCTGCGCGCCTTCATTTTGAACCACAGACATCAGCATCAATCGACTACGTTCCATAGCGTTCCTTGCGCTTCATCAAGTCAATGACGCACCTGCCTTCTTGGCAGCGCGAGCGACTTCGATCGTCGAGTCTCCGCACATTCTCTGCATGAAGTCGTTGCTGCCAAATGCGCCAACCGTCGAGACTGCAAAACGCTCGTGAGCCCTCAACTTAATCCAAATAGATCGTATTGGCTGTGCTGGTACGTACTGACAGCCGTGACGCCTTCTGTGGCTCGCGCGAGCTCTTCCGGGTTGAACAGATCGCCTTGATGCCAGTCCACTTGGTCGATCCAGGGCACATCCTGCCACTTGGGCTTGCCCGAAGGGTTGAGACTGCGCACTTCGATGCCCTTCTGCACAGCGCGCTGCAGGATGTTGCTGCCCACGAAGCCGTTACCGCCCACCACCAGCAGCCGATGCTTGCTCTTCTCGTAGGACTTGGTGGTGCTCGTGCGCATGACCATCTTGGAACGGAGCGCAGCCATCGGGACTGCGTGCGGGCTGATCGATCGATTCGGGACTGATGGCTCTATTGATAGATAACAGCTTCAACTGTTTTATACTCTTCTTTTTGAAATAAACATTTCATGTATGTTTCATACAATTCACCATGAAAGGACGCGGATCCATCATTCCAAGAGAGAGAAGGCTCATGGTACGAGCAGCTTCGGGAAGCCACCGGAATACGACGCGTCTAAACAATTTAATGTGTGCAGTCTTCAGCAATGTCGGCCTCTGCGTTTGCGCGATCTCGAGCAGCTCTGCGACGCAAGCCCAAGCCAGTGAAGAAGGTTAGTGGGACCTATAACCACAAATATAAGCGCCAGTGTATTGATCTGTTGTTATGGCTGGACACAAAGGCGTTGGATGAGGAGGATCTAGAAGAGATCAAAGAAGCCTTTCGTTTGTTTGACAGCGATGGCAGTGGCACGATAGATGTCCGTGAGCTCAAGGC
This sequence comes from Elongisporangium prolatum, assembly GCA_023335875.1. Classification (NCBI taxonomy): domain Eukaryota; phylum Oomycota; class Peronosporomycetes; order Pythiales; family Pythiaceae; genus Elongisporangium; species Elongisporangium prolatum. The sequence goes on along the minus strand of JAADVW010000216.1, from coordinate 7,395 downwards.
TGCCATGCGCGCACTGGGCTTCCAGGTCAAGAAGGTCGAGATCCGGCAGATGATCGCAGACATCGACAAGGACGAGTCCGGGTCGATCGATATGGACGAGTTCATCGAGATGATGACCGGCAAAATGGTACGTCTAGCTGTGTTGATGGAGCTGACAAGGCGCAAGGCTTGTGAATGCTGGTGATCATGTCTGCCAACAGAACGCGCGAGACCCTCGCGAAGAGATCAGGAAGATCTTCGAGCTGTTTGACGATGACAACACGGGCAAGATCTCATTCCGCAACCTCAAACGCGTGTGCACGGAATTGGGCGAGACACTCACGGACGAAGAGATGAAGGAGATGATTGACGAGGCCGACCGGGACGGCGACGGACTGATCAACGAGGACGAGTTCTTCCGAGTCATGAAAAAGCGATCTGGGAACCCACTGGACGATCTCGATAGCGACGACGACTAAAACAACAAAATGACAAAGCATCTTCTTTTGGTTAAGATTGATTCGTTCTTGAGTGGTGCAAGCGAGCTAAAATGGCATTCACAGCCGAGGCGCCACCTGCAGACATCGATGGCAGCGTGGACTGGACTTGAGGATCATGTGATCTTGACAGACGCTGCTGTAGCCTCACAGACTGGAGAATCTCGTTGACACTACGCTTGACAACACGCAGAGGAGCCAATGGCTTGGCGTCCAAATTCGCTTCGGTGTGTTTCTGGGCTTTACTTTCAAGTTGCACCATGTTCTGCTCCGCAGAGTTGAAGCGAAGGCGGAGTTTCGCACTCGTTGATTCAGAGCTGGTGCTTAACCGACTGCTGATGTCATCGCCGGATCGATCACAACACTGAAAGAAGTGCTTGCTGTCATCCATGCCGATCAAAAGCTCTTCCATCGCGTCGGACACATTCAAAATCGGTTTCCACAGCGATATCTCTATGTCGTGATAGCCTAGTGGAGGCATTGTGAGCTCGCCGCAGCCACGAATGCGCTTGCGCTGCCATGAATCCTGGGAGTACACGCAAAAAAATAGCGTTGGGGATCGTGGTGAGTGGCACTCGTCATCTCCTGCGGCCTCTGAACTGATCGGCTTTTGCAGCTGAAGATTGAAATGAGTGTGCCACCCGAAAACCGCTCGCGAACTGTTGGTGCAGCTCAAATACCGAGGAGAAGACCATGATGTCCTTCCACTGAGAACTTCCTCTGCTGAATCAACATTACGGAAGCGCCAGCGGCAGCCATTGATCGGATCTCTTGTGGTAAGGTGCAAGTGAAACTCAATGCTTATGGTGTCCTGAATGCTCAGATCCCTCACACTTACGATCTCCATGGCCACGAACCTTCGTAGGGCAAAGTCAGACGCAGGTATTGATTCGTTCACTACATTCATGTAAGTACTATCGCCAGCTTTGCTGCGCCAATGCTGCACTTGATCCGCGTCTCGCGCTTCTTCCTGCGCTTCCAATTCTTGCAGCACGCGCTCATCGTCTGACGAGAGCTGGGGTAGCAAATCGTTCACGTTGTCGAGCACGTACTCGTACTGCTCACCTGTTAAAGGAACTACAAACCGATAGGAAGCCAGCTTGGGTCCCTTCTGCTCGATCTCTGGATCGTCTTGCCAATCAATTGGCGACGAGAAGGGTGGCATGACGCTCAGAAGCCCCGACTCCGAGTAGAACCGGAGCGTACAGAGCAGAATCTCGGTGCTAGTGTACTCACTATCGAACAAAGCAACCAAGTGCATCGATCGGAATGATTCTTCTCGTTGTTGGCGCCGTACTGCTCGTACAGCGTTCTTGTGCGATTGCGTGATCATAAGATGATGCTCGTGGGGTAAACGACCGGTTATAACTGGCACGATATGCGGCACAGGCGTTGCTGTTGTTGTCACTCGACGCTTGAGTTCCTATAGCAGCCCAACATTTGTTCTGTGAGCAGCCAGAGTGCTCATAGACGCTCATTGTATCATGTGACATCTCTTACTTCCGGAGACGCGTAATTGTCTGCATCAACGTAGGAAACAAACTGCACAGCATCCGTTCGAATCTGCGCAGCAGTTGTTAATCATAGCCAATAGAAACTAGATCCAGAAGTGATTCTGCTTCGCACATTGTTAGTTCCTTGTTGTTTGATGACACGCGTCTTCTCCTGCCAGTGGAAGCAGTGGGTCCATGTAGTCCCTACTGGGACCTGGCCACGCTCTCGTCTGCCGCTCCTGCTGGAAACCTACATAGCCAAGGCATCTCAGCAACTCCGCATGTCGATGAAACTGCTGGCTACTCGCCTTGCGCAGTGTCACTGCAATCATCAGGTGGTCAATTGGATCGCGCGAGTGGTATCGCTGGGCCACGTGCTCCATTATTATCCAAGCCACAGTGACAAACTGGAGCCGACGTTTCAACGCGGCCGCTCCCGCAGGTACAGCACATGCGACAAACCACTAGTACTGCTGTCAATACCATCACGTGACTCTCGAGCTGTGATTGCTGCTCAATCCGCCACTGCTACTGTAGTAACAGACGCAGTCCATTGCTCCATTGTGCATCTGACTTTGACCCATTTCAATGTTTCAGCACAGTGGCGCAAGGCCAATCTCCCTCTCTCATTGGCTGAAATATTGCCATATCCTTCTATTCAGCCAATCAAGGTTTGCCTCGTTCGCTTGCTCGGTGTCAGTGTCCGTCGTACTGTACGAGCCCAAGAGCTACAGACATGGCACTGGCCCGCGAAATGCTGCAGGAGGCCATGGACGGCTTCTTCCTGGCGGCCGAGCACGGCCGGTCGGACGTGATCAAGGCGCTGGTGGATCACGGTCAGGGCCGCATCCGGCTAGCCGACATCGTGGATCCAGAAACTGGCCGGACACCGCTTCATGTCGCCGTGGCGAATGGCAAGACGGACGCAGTGCGCGTGCTGCTGGCCGCAGGCTTCGCGCCCGACCACGAGAGTCTGCTTGAGAATGACGCGTACGAGGACCAGGACGCCACAGCTGTGCTGCCGTCGCCAGAGAGAGATCCCGACATTGCGGCGGCTGTGGTCGTGCCCGGAAGACGCACGCCGTACGCGCTAGCACAGAAACTGCAGGCCATGGACCTGGTGTTCGTCTTCCACCAGTTCACCATCCAACAGATCGCAGTGAATGATGTCGCGCGAGTGCAGCGGCTGCTGGTGGCGGGCATCCCAGTCACCATGACCGACGGCATCGCGCAGAACACGCTGCTGCATTGGGCGGTATCTTGCAAGGCCAACGAAGTGCTGGCGTATCTACTGGAGCTGCAGCAGGTACAGGAGCATGCCCTCGTGAACCAGTGCAATGCAGACGGAGCCACACCGCTGCATTTGGCCTGCCGGGCGAACCAGGTCGATTGCGTGCAGATTCTGCTCGAGCACCATGCCGACGCGTCCATCGTCGGCCAGAAAGGCTATTGCAAGGACAAGAAAGCTGTGGATCTGTCCACATCCACCGCAGTCATGGCGCTGTTCGATACTCCAGTCGCACCATTAGCTGAAGAGCAAGCAGAGGAAGAGGAAGCGACTGACCCCAAGCGCAAGTCGTCGTCTGCGCCAGCGTCAGTTAGTGGACACCAAAGCGCAGCTTCGGATGCAGGGGATCCAGCGAGTCGACGTCGACGCTCTGCGACCACAGACCACGAGCAGCAGATCCGAAGGTTTCTGTTGCAGTTGGAAGAGAAGGATCTGCTGATCAATCAGCTCAAGAAAACCATTGAGACTCTGGTCGTGGAGTCCCAAGAGATCCACAAACTGGGCGAAGAAGGCTGTGTACTCGACTACGTGCGCAAATTACGACAGGTATGTCTCTCTTGCTGAATAGCTCATATGCGATATGACTGATTGCATTACAATTCATCATCCAGGAGAAAGCCATTCTGCAGCGGCATTTAGAAGATGCAGACGACCACAACAAGGCGCAGCAGCAGCAAATCCAAGACCTTAAGGCTCAGATTCGAGAGATGAGCGCGCAAAAGCTGGTATGCTCCAGTCGTTCCTTCACCTCTGACTCAATTCTCACTATGAACAAACTAGTATATTGGTTCGCAGCTTGAGACGCAGACCGTGGCCAGTTCAACCGATGGACAGGAAGAGGACGAACACGAAGATAAAGAAGACGAAGTCGAGCGACCGCCAGTGTATCCGCTGCGAGTGACTGATGCTTCTCGTACAAAGCGGATGCAAGAAATGGGGGCGCAATCAGGAGACTCGTGGAGTGCGACCAGTGTACTGAGTGGGCTCTGGCCGTTCAAGACCTCTGGAACCAACCACGAGGAAATGGATGGAGAGATCGTGATGACTGTGTGATGCTGAGTGGAGGCTTATTTGATATTGTGCTACAGTAGATGGAGTTGCGGAATAAACGAGCATGTGCGTAGATGAATGGAATCTCTATCAGTTATTCTATGCGACGACGGGTGAAGCAGCTCGAATCGATCCGGATTTCTGCTGTTGTTGCTGCTTGTAGACGCTTGTGAGCAGCTTTTCTCGCTTCTTTGGCTGGTTGTACAGTGCGCAGTTGTTGGCGCACGGCCGCTGGTAGAGCGGAGGAGACGACATGTTGCGCGCACAAGAGCACAGCGCTGGTGTGCCGAGCTCTTCTTGCAGCGCTTGGAGGAAGCGCGAATGCTCTGAGTTTCGACCTTGCGATGCTGGTGTTGACTCACAGGTTTTTTTCCTGAGATGCGATAATCACGACGTTGATTTCTCATCAGATACAGCATCCAAAGACTCCTTACCTCCATGGAGTCGAGCTCTGTGTCGACTGCTTGTGGACGCGCACTTCGGATCCAGTCGTCCCATCAACACTTAAGAGCCAAAGACGCACATGTCGTTATGATTAAGCAAGCCCAATAATATGACACGATGGACATACATGAAAACTCCAGCACGATTGCAATGCTGGGATGTACTTGGAAAATCAACTGCAGCTTTGGACTGCTTGGTCGTCAGGATCAAACGGCGGTTGCTCTCGGAAGTGACTAGTTTAGGAATCGGCTCTGGATTAGTATTTGCAAGCACTCGTTGTCGCTCGTGATCCATGTATCGCCGACGGACTGTCGCGTAGAGAGTAACGCGCTAATACATTCGTCAGCTGATTTGCCAGCGGAAGAGTGGATAAGCAGAGAGGCAAACCTGCTTTGGTAGTAGATCCTGGTCATTCCGTCTGCGCAGCTCTTCGTGCTTGTCTTCATCGTCTTCACTGTCATCCTCTGCTGACATGACGATCGATCGGTCAATTGTCTTGGAGATCAAAAGCACGTCTCGGGCCTGGGCAGAGAGACGAAGCGTCTGAACATTCAAGGTCACGTCAATTACAAAAGAAAATGATTACAAGCGCACAAAGCAGTCGACCTTCTCCATTTGCCGTAGCAGAGCGCAGTCCTAGGCAATTGAATTGTCAGTAGATGCTTGCAGAACACTCGCTCGTATGTAGACTACCTGGATTACTGCCTTTTTGTGCGCGAACAGAGTCATCATGTGCGTCTCACTCGAATGTCGAGCAGCTGAACTGATTCTATTGGATCTATTTCCTGAAGGATTGACAGTACAAAGGACCTTGGCGCACTTGGTGTCCTGCATAATAAGTTGCTAGAGGTCAATGCGACGCACCAAATGTTATTTAATCTGACTAGCTGTACCAGATTCTGCGCCTGCTTCTGCGCTATACGTCGATTCTCGCGCTCCTTTTCCATCACTCGTAGACAGCTCTGAGCTCTGAATCGTTTGAGCTGCAGCTCGTTCTCCCGCAGACGATGCTGGGTCTCCAGCCGCATGGCCTCGGTCTCGACCTTGGTCCGTTCCCACTGGTACTGGTCATACCACAATCGCATTCAGCCAGCAGCACAAAGAGACAGAGAAACGACAGCACACCTCCGGATCTGGATCAGCAGCATCTTCTCTGTAGTGGACCATGGCAGGACGTGACGCTGGCATGTTCACGGGTCTCTTGAAGAGACGCGAACGCTGGCGGTTGAAGTGCAGAGGCAGATTAGATTGACAGAACACGGTAGAGTGTCTGGCCAGTGCGCGAGTGGTGATAGAGCCATGGACAAGTGCTGGTGCTGGATTTTCATTGCCACGTCCAGAAGATCAGCTGAACATGACTGACGTGCGGACCTCCTCACGGCTTGAACCCATTGGATGCTACTTCTGAGTTGCGACATATGGTACCAAAACACGTGAATTACAGCGCTTGTTGATACGGACATTTTCAATATGTATACCTGGTTTTGAAATTTCGTTGTGTACATTAACCTCAAACTAGCATTTAGCATGGTAAAGTCATTCTGCACCACACAATTAGGGTTCACGATATCCAGAACGTGTGGCTACATTCTCTAACAGAGCGTAATGGGGCGCTCTCCATTCCCCATTCTCCTTTCCATGGCGGACACCCTGTTCCCAGAGCCCTTCGTGCCTGTTGTGTCCACAGTGCTTCCCTCACTGGCAGCAGCATCGGAGCAGGAGGTCCAAAACTGGAGCTCAAGTGTGCTCAGCTACAAGCTGCACGTGCACCACACATCAGCAGACAAGAACTCGAGCCAGCTGATATACCATCTCCAGTGCGAGCTGGAGCGACCGATTCCGTATTCCTACCTGAAAGTATGCCGCGAGATCGCGTTCGCGTGGCCCGTGGGCGGCATCTGGAAGGTCACCAAGGTCGATGACGACAACAAGCGCGTATGGTGTCAGGCGCACAAGAACGTCGAGTTGTCAGCTGAGGAGATCGATAGCCACATCAAGCAGTTCAAGCCGGCAGATCCAGACATGGCCAGTGCTGGCGAGCTGCCGTCCGTTGCGTGGCCGCTCTTCTCGTGGAAGATGCAACTGGGCACATGGGAGAAGCATAGCCACTGGTTTCTTCGAGCAAACAATTCACCGCCACTGCCTGTTAATGCTGATCCAGCAGCACCAGCGCCTTTGATGACAGCCAAGCTGTTGGCTGGCCTCACGCCCGTGCGGGCTCAGCTGCTAGTGCACAGTATCACATCCGTTGAGACTGTGCAGCAGACATTCACGGCCGATGTGGTGTGGGAAGTCACGATCCCTGGTATCACGACCATTAGCGAAGACACGGTGTTCCAGGAGATGGTGGACCTAATGCAATTCAAGGAGGAAGATTTCGAGTTCACGAATGCCACGGAGATCAAGAGTCAACGCGAGGTCGAATCGTTCGTCATTCCTGCGGGTCGCGCAAAGTTCGACGACGCAGTTTCGCTTGATAGTAAGGAGGGCTCCGAGACCGTTTACCATCTCCGCTTCCGTCGTCGCATGACTGCAGTCTTCAACGAAGAAATGTCGCTGTACTACTTCCCATTCGATCAGCAGAAACTCACGTTCTCCTTCAGTATGACCTACGGCCTTGGTTCTCAGATCCCCATCGCACCGT
>JAADVW010000215.1:0-47999 GCA_023335875.1 Elongisporangium prolatum | reverse complement strand
TCATTTGGAGTCTAAAATTGTATAGTATAAATGCATGCACTTGGTCAACACATCGATTCCCACAAAAACACAGTGAACCTCTCTGAACAGATATGTTGGCACTTATGTAAGATTGCGCACGAACTTATCGTTACTGTGTTGTATACTCAACATAGGTTTTGGTAGTTTTATCGTGCGTGTGTATATTACGTGTATTTTATCCACGAGGTGACTCGAACGGTAAATTACAGGAAATATGACGCATTTTTTTTATTGTTGAAATGGGGTATTTTTTTATTAACGTTTGATATGGGGTATTTTTTTTATTGCCCTTTTTTATTCAGACTATTTACTGATTTTTTCATAAATTCAGCGAAATTGAAAATCACGGAAATAGTCTGGACCAGACTAATTACGAATCCAGACTATGGGCGGAGTAGTTTTACATTGGTCTTTGACCATTTCTAAATCTTCACGATCTTTGAGAGACGCAGCAGGCGATCAATGGGATCACTCTCGGATCCGAAGAGACGACCCACATGGCTCCAGCTCAAGTACCACGAGAGCCAAGTGCATTTGCAGACAGAGTCAGCCTCTGGTGCTTTTGCAAGCCAAGTTACGGATACTGTGCAAGGATTCCTAGGGCAAAACGCAAGTGAGTGTTCGAGACTCGCCGCAACACTTCATCGATCAGCGATCCGCTCAGCTCTGGAAACGCGTGCTTTTTCTTGGGGCTACGGCAGCACAAACGGAACTCTGGCGCACAATAACACGCAGCGCATTGAAGAGCCCAAGTCTGTGGCGTTCTTTCGGCGCGATTGCGTGCGTCGTGTCTCGGCTGGCAACCGCCTGAGCCTCTTTCTCACCAGTGTGATCATGTATCTCTAATCATATTGACTGGAAGGATACTTACAACGCGCTAATGATGATTTCAGCGGATCGCCACGAAGTGTGGCAGAGCGGCAGACTGTTTGGCCTGCAAGATGGAGCTGGTATGTGGAAGCCCAGGCGCGTCGAGTGGTCGAACGAGGAGCCCCCATCGAGCAGAGTGGTAGCGATCGCAGCTGGACACCAAGTCGGTTACGCTCTTGACGGTGAGCGGAACATCTTGCATCTATGTACCTCCATTAAGACATACTCGTGCTCTGTGTCTGGTTTGCAGGTGAAGGCTGTGTCTACTCGTGGGGCGCCCAAGTCTGCGGACAGCTCGGCTATGATGTCACCGAGGAAGAAGAAGCCCTGTACGAACATGTCGACTCAAATTATGAGAACCAACAGCGCGGCAGCGACGAAGAGGAGGAAGTCACAGATGAAGCGGAGGCGGCAAAGAAGCAGCCACAACGCGTCTTCGTCCAGAAGATCCCCAAGCGCATCCGGGTGTTCGGTCCCCAGCGGCGCATCATTAAGCTCTCGGTGGGTAACCACTTCGTGCTCGCGCTCTCGGAACAAGCCCACGTCTTTTCCTGGGGTCGCAACTGCGAGGGGCAGTTGGGCCTTGGAGACGCAGTGACCCGGTCGGAACCTTCACGCATTGAGGCGCTTGCCGAGTACGTAGCACTGTCGGTCTCTGCCGGGCATTCACATGCGCTCGGAGTCTTCTGCGATCGACGGGAGCAGCCTCAAAGTGGGTACCATGTGGTCTTGGGCTGGGGCAGAGGTTTAAATGGATGCCTGGGGCTGGGTGGATCCCAGCAAGAGCTGGAGCCTCGTGAGAACCTGTTCTTTCGAGGCCTCCAGCCGAGCCAGACTGCGGCCGGAACAGACCACTCGCTCGTCCTCTGCAGCGTCGGATCGGCAACGTTCCTGTACGCGTTTGGTGGCAACCGCTTTGGGCAACTGGGCGTGGCTTTGCATGACGACCATCTCGATATGCCCTGGCTCGTGGATGAGCTCATGAACCGGCGTATTGTGAGCATTGGCGCTGGTGCTCGTTACTCGACTGCGCTCACAGGTGCGTACAATGGCAACCCTCCTCGTTCTCCAGAAGCTTGACACCTGCATTTCCATCAGAGGACGGCATAGTCTGGGCATGGGGTCACGGCATGTACGGCGAGACAGCCCGCAGCCATATGAAGCGGAGCACGACGTTCGTGCCTTGGCCAGTCGACTCGTTTGAGTCGCAATTCACGACGCAGTTGTCCACCGGCGCTCACCACGCACTCGGTCTTTTCCGCATAGGTAGGCTCGCAGTTGAATGTCGCTGTCTCGAGCTGCAGACGTGACCCACTCGCTCCTGAATAGACCACTCCATGGACCGATGGCGCAAGATGCCGCTGGCCGACGGTGGAGCTGTGGCTCCGTTTCTGCACCTAAACGAAGGCCTGCATTCAGGTCCGTACGTCTGCACGCCCTTCTTGTTGCCATTACTGCGGCTCCTTTGGGCTCTCACGCTCCGGTGATTGACTCTTCGTAGAGGCGCCATGCGATTGTACCACGTCGCAGTCGCGCACGATCAACGGCAGCTTTGGGCTGCTGCTGCGGTGTTCCACGTGCGACGCGGGTCCTCTATGTCGCTTGTGCAGACGCCAATGCCACGTGGGCCACGATCTGCAGCCGCAAGCCTGCGGGTGGTCGCAGCGGCTCAAGTGCGCCTGCCAGTCCGCTTCCTGCACGAGACCAGATCGCATTCCGGAAGATCAGACAACATGACAATGGAACCACTTTCGTACCACTGGCACAATGCCACGAAGTGTACCCTTTCTGTACCACCGTTCAGACCCGAAAAGGTGCAGAAACGAGTCAGAGCGCGCGTAAAGGGAATGCGACCGACCCACGGGCTCGGCGGAGACCCGTCCACTTACAAAATCCAGGTGGAATTGGATTCAGCTGGACCCAAACCCATTTTTTAACCTGGCATAGGGGGGACTGAGGTTTTTTCGCTGGCGTGTTGTCGGATTGGGGGACCCGAGCCCCTTGTGAAGTGTGCAGTAGCGGAGACGCGGCCCCCGCATCAAAGAGAAGGAAGCCTTCATGTACTCGTCCTACTGGAAGCCACAGAACGGCCGCGAGTCCACGGTGCTCACGGACCACGAGGCCCTGCATCGAGATGAGGCCACGCACAGAAGCATGCAGTCCGATGAGACCAAGCTGCGGCCGCTGGATCTCGAGACCATCATGTCGTCCAAGGCGGCCGTCAAGTTCTGGTATCTGCACCGCCCCAAGACCATGGAGTACGTGCACAAGAATGCTACCAAGATCCAGTCCCTAGGCCGCGCCTTCGCCGTGCGCCAGCTGAAGAAGAAGGTGAGTCTTGTGTGCGAAGGAGGATTGCGAGAGAGAGTGTATGACACCGTGTCTGTCTGATTAGTATGGCGCCGAGTATGTGGCCGAGCTGGCTCGCGCTGATGCGGCACGTCGTGAACGTGACAAGCTCGCCGAAATGTCGGAGGAGGATCGTGCGGAGCATGCGCTGAATGCGGCCGAGTACGACGCGCGCGTGGAAGAGAGTCGTCGTCTGCGTCGCGAGCAGATGGCGCGCGAGCAGGCCGAAGAGGACGAGCTGCGTCGCCGTCTAGCGAGTGAGGCCGAGCGTCGCCAGCGTGAGTTGGATGAGCGCAACGCCATCGCGGCTGCTGCAGCTGCTGAGGCTGCTGCCTTGGCAGAAGAGGAGGAGCGCAAGCGCCTCGCAGAGCAGGCTCTCCGCGACGAGGAGGAGCGCGCTCGCCAGGCCGAGCTTGCCGCTATTGAAGCTGAAGAGCGTCGCATCCGTGAGGAGCAGGAGTTACTGGAGGAGCAGCGTCGTCGTGAGGAGCAAGCTGCAATGGCTGCTGCAGCGGCTGCGGCTGCGGAAGCCGAGCGCATCCGCCTCGAAGAGGAGGCTCGCATGCGTGCCGAGCAGGACGAGCACGAGCGCCTACAGCAGCAGCATCGTGCAGAAGAAGAGGCGATGCTTACGGCTGCAGCCCAGCGACGCCGCGAGGAAGAGGAAGAGGCTGCGCTTGAATTCGAGCGCATGGAGGCGGAGGCCGCGCTGGAAGCCCAGCGTCGCGCCGACAAGGCTGCCCGCCAGCGCGCTGAGGCCGAGGCCCGTGAACGCGCTGAACGCGAGGAGACGGAGCGTGCGCTGGCCGCTGCGCAGCGTGCTGCCATGGAAGCCGAGCAGGAACGCCAGGCCCGAGCGCTGGCCCAGCAGAATGATAAGTACGAGCATTCACTGTCCAAGGACGTGCCTGTGGTCGTGCGCCGTCACGGCCCCGGCCGCGTGGTCAACTATAACAAGGAGGACGACAGCTACAACGTGCGTCTGGAGGCGGCTATGGGCGGTGCCACCATCACAGTCCGCAGCGGCGACGTGAACCTGGACGACGACCGCATCCTGTCGCCACGCACGAAGGTGGACACGCCCTTCGGCACGGGCGAGATCGTGGGCCTGGACCCGCACGTGGGCTGCTACGCTGTCAACACAGAGGTGAGCGCGCCCGAAGGCGAGCAGTTCCTGGCGTTCGTGCAGATTCCGGACGTCGTGGTCCACATTGAGGAGCAGGAGGAACGCGCCATCGTCGAGAACGCTTCGCTGCCGAGTACGTTGCCTGTTGTTGCCTGTGCATGCATGCTGGAGAGATGATTGATTGCTGCTCTTGCGTAGTTCCGGACGAGATCGCGCTGGTGTCGGCACGCATCGTGGACCACCGCGTCGTGAATCGCACGGGCAAGAAGTTCATCCAGTACAAGCTGGAAGTGCGCACGACCAACTACGGCACGGTCTACTGCTGGAAGCGCTTCAGCACCTTCCGGTACGTCTGCGTTGTCTGACTGGCCTGGTGTCGAGAGGTTAATCCACGTGTGGCTTTGCAGATCGCTGTGTGATCGTCTGCACAAGGAGGCCGGCATCAAGCGAAAAGACATCCCGGATCTGCCGCGTCGCCAGATCGTGGGCAACTACTCACTGCAGACCATGTCGGAGCGCGCCGAGAAGCTCAATGTGTTCCTGGCGGCCGCTGTGGCTGCGGAGCATTTGCAGTGGGGCATTCGCGTGGACGACCAGATCGCCGTGTACAAGCGTCGCGTTAAGACGGCGCCGACGTCCAAGCCCAAGTCGGCTCCATCCAGCGGCGGCGGCTTCTTCTCCCGCCGACGATAAAGCGACGAGCGAGACAACAGAGCGAGACGATCCGATGCGTAGTGAGGCGGTGCGAAAGGAAGCACGTTGAAGTAGGAGCCATGCGTCTCTAGTTAGTGCGCTTAACAGAAGAGCACGCGTTGTTTGTTGAGCATTTTGGTACAGACCTCCTAGCTGAGACATTTGATTACACGACGCTGATGGACTGCTGCGTTTGCCACTTGGCCAGCTGCTGCCTGCGATACTGCCGCACGAAGTCCTTCTCGTAGATGTACGACTGGAACGGGTTATGGCAGTCGCCTGCGCACCCGTCGCAGACGTTGGCGTGACAGCCCACGCCGTTCATAGCGCACTCGCACTCGCGCGAGTTGGTGCAGTTCTTTTCCTGAGCGGCAATGCGCTTAGCCAGCGCCAGCAGCTCTGGCTTGGTGTGCACAGTCACCTCCACGTCACGTGCTGCCAAGAAGCCGTGCAGCTTCTTCAGGTTCATCTTGCCCACCTTCTTGACCAGATCGCCGCACGAGCAGCCGCAAGCAGCGTCACGGGAGTCACGGATCTTGGCAAACTCCTCCAGCTGCTCGCTCGAGACGCATGCGAAGTCCGGCAGCTCGGACTCCTGGTCAACCGCAGGGTCCTCGTGCTGGTGCTTCTCGATCGACTTCCGTCGTGTGCGCGGCTGCTCCTTGGCAGCTGACGCCGTCTCCTCGGCATCTTCAATCAGCTTGAGCTTGCGCTCCCGCTCACTGAGGCGGGCGAAAAGCGGGTTCTCGATGCCACGCTGGTAGTCGAACTGCCGTGTCTCACCCTCGCGCACGTGCCGCCGCTTGGCCTTGGGCATTTGGCTTGCGCGATCCTTGAGCTCGGACTCGCGGCGCTCATCAACCTCCAACACGGTGCCCAGCGTCACATCACCCACGGGCGCACCCAGCCCCAGCGCCCACGTGCCGTCGTAAGGAACGGCGCCGCCGCCACCAGGGAAGCGCAAGAACTCACGCGCTTCAACATCACCCCACATGACGTGGCGCCGCACCGAGAGCGAGATGGATCGGTTCTTGGCCGACATGGTGCGCGGCAGCGGTGCGCTGGGTTTCTCATGCAGACTGTTGCTGCGCTTCTTCTGGTGCTTCTTCTTGTGCCTTTTCTTGGACTTGGGCTTGTCTGTCGACGACGGCGGCGCTTCGGGTTCTAGAACACACGATCCAGCGACAGCCGTCTCTTGCGCATCAGGCTTCTCCTCGTTGGTTGACGGCTCTTGCTGCTTCGGAGACAGCGCAATGACTGCGGCTTGTTCCGTGTCAGCAAGTGAAGCCATCGACGCCTCACGTGTGCTGCTTGGCGTTGCAACCGATCCACAGAGCGGCCGGTGCTGCGTCCAGCAATTGCGCTGGCAGTTGCGATCGCAGAAGTACACCTGGCGACAGCCTCCGCATCGGTTCTTGACTCCCTCTCGTCCGCAGTGGAGACAGGTCTTGGCGGCGGCGACAACGGAGGACTGAGGTATGACCATGGGGCTCGGAGGAAACGTTCTTGTGGCTCTTGGGCGCGACTTGAGAACTAAACCGCAATAACGACGTTCCGAAAATCGATGTCACCCGAATACAAGCCCCCTGAGACTCTTTTTAGGGATTGGCACATAACCCGGTCATACCGCGAAGAATACCGGTGTACGATTCTTTTTTGGTTCTATCGGAGACCGGTCCAGTTCGGAACCGAACCGCGTGGATCGCAGAGCGCAAAGCGGCAGTAGGAAGATGGCAACGGACGGAGCGGATGCCAAGCTGAGCTCGCTCTTTGGGAAGAAGAAGAAGAAGGGCGCCAAGAGCACGACCGTTAACGCCAACATCATCGCCAAGGAGACGGCTCGAGCTGAGGCCTCGGCCGCTGCCAAGAAGCCCACGGTGCCCGTGGCTGCCGCTGTCTCTGGCAATGGCGCTACAAAGGCGGCCACGTCATCCCCTCAGCCCACGTCCTCTGCGGCGCCCACGAAGACGCTCTCGGAGCTCAAGCTGAGCGACAAGGACGCTGAAGAGAAGACATCTTTCCAGTGGGCCAAGCAGCCCAAGAAGTACAAGAACATGGGCGGACCGGTGCGTGTTGCGGTCGTTAGGTTGTGGTATTGGAGGAGCTAGCTCACTGTATCTGTTACTGCCAACAGGAAGGAGTGGCCAAAACCTGGGCCGAGCAAGAAGAACGCAATCGCACGGCTCGTCGGATCAATCTCGACAGCGAGCGCGCCTTCCCGACACTGGGCGTGGATGCCACTCGAGCGCAGCTGAGCACCATGAAGGCGCCCACGTCCAAGGGCGTGGAGACCAAGAACGTCTGGGCCACGCTCAACCACGGAGAGGACGACGAGGACTCGGACTAGGCTCTGGATGCGTCCTGGGCATGTAGAAACAGGAAATAAAGAGACTCGAGTCCGCCGACGGAGACAGAGAGACCGACCGATCCGTGGAACACTCGGTAGAGCCGAACGAGTTCATCCACGGCGGCGTCTTCTCGCCGCTTTCGCTACGACCTGTAGCATCTAGGAAGCGTTCTGGGCTTCTCACTCACTCCAACTGAATAGAATCCCATGTATCCATCACTGTCTATTCCCTCTCCTCGTCGTGATTCGGACCTCTCATCTGCACGTGGCAGCCGAGATACGAGCTGTAGCCTGGCGGATAAGCTGACGGTACAGCGCCATTGCTCCAGATGAGATCAAAGCCTCCAACATGACGCGCACGATCGCTGCGCTTGCGCTCGAGGTCGACTACGTCCAGCGTGTGTTGCACGAGACTGGTCTTGAGCGCGTAATCCTCCAGCGTGTCGGCTGTGAGCGACGGCGATGCGTTCACCTCAAGCAGCCAGGGCTTGAGATCCGTGTCGATGAGCACGTCGTAGCCGTAGAGCTCGAAGCAGTGCTTGTCCTGGATCACGACCTGCTGCACTGCCAGTAGTGAGCGCGTGATGAGCTGCTGGATCTCAAAGAAGAGCGCATCCACGACGTCCGAACCGTGTTTGCCGATGAGGAACATCTTGAGACTGTGAAGTGCCCACTTGCAGCCCACGGTCTCGTCAAAGTCCTCGGCCGTCTTCTGCACCGACGCATTGGTCAGATGCATGCCTGTTTCGTCATTATTGTCAGCAGCATGAGCAACCGCAGCAGAGCCAGCAACCAGCCAAGACCAACGTACACAGGTTGTCCATCTCGTCCTTGTCGTGCGAGTAGCGCGCGTTCGAGAACCGACCAAAGCCCGCGCGAT
This sequence comes from Elongisporangium prolatum, assembly GCA_023335875.1. Classification (NCBI taxonomy): domain Eukaryota; phylum Oomycota; class Peronosporomycetes; order Pythiales; family Pythiaceae; genus Elongisporangium; species Elongisporangium prolatum. The sequence goes on along the minus strand of JAADVW010000215.1, from coordinate 39,713 downwards.
AGATCCAGAACACAAGCGGCGAGAAGCTCGTGACGAGTGCATAGAGCCGCAAATCGAACTTCTTGCCGCCGATCGTGTACGGATGTGCGATGTACTTCTGCACGATGTACGTGTCGGCTGTCTTGGCCTGCACGCCGCCCTCGCTCTTCCACGTGTGGTCGCGCTTCCAGTCACTGATCTCGCTGAGCTTCTCGAAGAGGAAAATGCCACGGCCCTGGGCTTTGCCAATAGGCTTCATGATCCAGCGTGCGCCTGGGTGTTTCTTGAATTCCTCCAGGAACATGCCGTACTCGGCCGGCAGCACGAAGGTCGCGGCCCAGAAGTCGTACTGTTCGGCCTCTTGGCGCGCAGCTGGATCGCCACTGCACAGGAAGACAAGGATGAGCACCAGAGCAACAGGTCAACAGATTGGTACAGAGACCTCCGCTGCAGCTGCTTCTTCATGCGCTTGAGGTTCTTGACCAGCAAGTCCTTGCGCGTGAGCTCGTAGTGGTTCTGGAAGTGGTTGATGCGCTTTAAGCAAAACAACAGTCAGCGCTGCAGGGCAGTCATTGCAGTAGGGCGGAGCGCACCTGATGGTCCTGCAATGGCGTGAACGCGTCCAAATGGTCCCGGACCCAGCCGACATCGGCCCAGTGCAAGTCCCAGTCGTACTCGCTGTCTGTCTCGAGCCAAGGCGCACCAGTCGCCTGGCGCTGCTGGCACAGAACGTCCAGCACGGTGTTGCGCAGCGACGTACGGAATCTCACGGCTGCTCCATTGCGTCTGCGCAATGCACCGACAGAGTCAGAACTAGAGCCAATGCTACACCATCGGACAGAGCACTTGCCTGGCCTCCACGGCCTCTGGTCGCATCTTGCACTCCATTCTGACTTCCAAAGATACGGCATGGGTACCGTATTTAGCGCACTATTTACGATAGTATGTGGATACATGGAAGTTCGGGATGGACCAGAGAGAAGAGAGAGAGAGCGCATCGAGAAGAAATGGACACGCTGCTGTGGCGTCATCAGCATCGTGATCATCATGTCACTGCGTCTTTGCCCCCAAGCAGCAGCTCTTAACCCAGACCTTTTGTCACTGTTCAGGTGAAGGAATGACGGACTGACCTCATTCGTGTGGTGCACACCACAAAGCCCAATCCTTTGTGCCGCGTGGGCAGTAAGAGCACTGGAACCAGGAGGAGAGCTGAGCGTCATGACCAAGTACTCGGTGCTGCTGCCCACGTACAACGAGCGGGAGAACTTGCCGCTCATGATCTGGTTGCTGGAGAAGGCCTTCCGAGAGAAGTGCGTGCTGCCTGTGCCCACGAATGCGTCTCTGTCTGCTGCTAACGCCTGCTGCTTGACTGCCACGTAGCAATCTGGAGTACGAGATCGTGATCGTGGAGGACAACAGCCCTGATGGCACGCTGCAGGTGGCACTGGATCTGCAGAAGATCTACGGCAAGGACCACATCGTCATCCTGCCGCGCAAGGGCAAGCTGGGTCTCGGTTCAGCCTACCGCGATGGCCTCAAGCAGGCGACAGGCGACTTTGTGTTCCTCATGGACGCCGATCTGTCTCACCACCCCAAGTTCATCCCCGAGTTCATTAAGTGCGTCTGAATCTGATCTGCGGATGCAGCCAGCCAGCCACTCATCGTCTGTATGCCTTGAGTAGGAAGCAGGCCAGCGGGAACTACGACATTGTCACGGGCACGCGCTACATGGGCGACGGCGGCGTACGTCTCTCTACGTTGACAAGCTCTGCATTGGCTAATGACCGCTGCTGGAATGACAGGTTTACGGCTGGGACCTACGCCGCAAGCTCACAAGCCGCGTGGCCAACTACCTGGCAACGGTGCTGCTGAACCCGTCGGTGTCAGATCTTACGGGCAGCTTCCGGCTGTACAAGCGCGAGGTGATCGAGACGATCATGCAGTCGATCCAGGGCCTGGGCTACGTCTTCCAGATGGAGATTCTCGTGCGTGCGCGTCAGCATGAGTACAGCATCGCGGAGGTGCCCATCACGTTCGTGGACCGAATCTACGGCGAGTCCAAGCTGGGCGCCGGCGAGATCGTGGCGTACCTCAAGGGCCTGCTGCAGCTCTTCTTCACCACGTAACGTAGACAGCAGCAGAGCGTATGGGCTAATAAAACAATGGATTCATAATGTAGTTAGCAGAGAAAAGGCCGAGGGAGAGAGCTCCAGAGCCAGACGACGGCGCTTCCAAGTGCCAATGCGTCTGATATCTAAGCGCTAAAACTGATGTATGGGGATAGATAAAAATAACAAGGTCATGCGCCACGCAAACGTCTCGACTCGACATTGCTCTGCAAATGCGAGACGGCGGCCTGGAACACCTCGGACACAGCGTCGCCATTGCCTGAGAGCAGCACCACGAGCACGAATGCGACCACGAGCAGCAGCGGCACAGAGAACATGATAGCAGCGGTCTTCCACGAGGATATGGAGGCCATAGGCCGACAGGTCTGCGGTCGACCTGTCTTCCGTGCGCGTGCTGCTCGCAGACGCTCGCGCTCCTGCATCCAGTAGTTGCCCTGGCGGTCGTCCTCATCACTGCTGGCTGCCCGCGCCGGGATCAACGATGTGGTCTCTGACAGCTTGTCATGGTGTGTGCTGGCTAGCAGCATCTCAAACGTGGTGGCGATGGTACTGGCGGGTAACGCGGCTTGAAGTTGCAATCGATCGTTGTCTTCTTCATGCGGCATGCGGTCGTGATACTCGGCGAGCTTGAGCTCTTCGTGGTATTGGAGTCTCGGCGACGCGAAGTGCGAGAGGCACTTGTGCTCCGGGATGCTCTCTGGAATGCGGATGCCTGTGCCGAAGGAGCCGTAGTTGGGTCGGTACTGCTTGTCGCGCGACGTCTTGAGCGACAGCGCGGCCGACCAGTACATCCCGTCGTCCTACTGATCTCTGGAGGATGGAGGCGGCGTCACCGGTACGTACGTTGGCGCAGACAGCCGCTGAATAGACACGTCGCCAGTCAGGCTATAGAGCGCAGCTGACGGACAGCGAGCGAGAGCGTGCAGTGCGGCGGGCGTCCCACGTCCGGAGCTCCTCGGCTGCGCCCTCTTATGTTCTTCTGAGGCCCAAGGGACCTCTTTGGCCCGACTGTTAATTCGGAAGGATCCAAAACGCACGCGTGCGATTGGCAGATAAAAAGGGCCAATCCGACACATCACACGATTTGATTGGCTGAAAACAACCCAGTTTGATCCTACTGTATACGACCCCTGCGTAATCAAGCTGCAAGAGATACGCACCAAAACCTGATACAAGATGATCGTGGCCAATGGGCATCATCACTGCGGCCCCGCGTCTCTTGCAACGGCAACGCTATTGCCATTGCAGATGGATACGCTCAGTCGTCATCACTGTCCTCGTCGCTTTCCTCGTCGTCCTCGTCCTCCGACTCCTGCAGCCATTCAATGAACTCCTTCGCCGATTGCGCCAGCGAGTTCTCCGTCGGCGCATCGGCGTACCATGACAGAATGACGTCGTCCTGCACCCACTCCAGGTCGTACACGATCTGGAGCAGGTACCGGAAGAGCGGCGTCCACAGCGCGTGACGCGCTTCCAACTGACAGTAGCTCTCGAGCTCCGTCACGACCACGAACTGGTCGCTGCGCTCGACCAGACACTTCTTGATGACTGTGGACCACTTCTGGAACTTAGTGCGCACTTGACCCAGAATGGCCATGGCGGACGGATCCGTAGTCGGGATCAAGTCCAACAGGCCCGGCAGGATAGCGCCGATCACGTCGGCGAACGATCGATTCTGCGCGAACTTAAAGCTCTTGATCTCCAGGAACAGGTCGTCCACGCCGTGACCAGCCGCATCGCCCGTCGTGACCATCTCGCGGATGATCTGATGGAACGGCACCTCCAGCATCTGCTGCTCCAGCTCATCGTCCAGACCGTCGTCTTCTTCATCCGACGAGCTGAGCGTCTCCCACTCGTCCCACTTCTGGGTCTTCTTGACCACGACGTCTTCGCCGCCAATGAGGTAGCTTTTGAGACGGTCCAGTCGACGGGCATGCACACTGGGCTTGCTCTCTTCGTCCTCTTCCTCTTCTTCATCATCGTCATCCGCTTGGATGTCGTCGTCATCCAACGTCCACAGGCGACCCACACCACCAACGCCAACGTCGCTGGCCTTCCACTCGGTCTCGGAGGTCGTCGTGGCATCGGCTGAGGCCACAGCTTGAGTCGTGCCCTTGGCTTCTTCGTCTTCGTCGTCTGAGGATGAGAAGCCGTCCTCCTCCTCGATGGCATGCGCAGTCGTGACCTTGGAGTACGGCGGAAGCTTAAAGCCAGCACCAATCGCCACTCCGAAGGATAACACGCAGCCTTCCCCGATGACTGCCCCCTTGCGGATGACCACGTTGTCGCACAGAATAGCGTTCGAGATAGTCACATCGTCCTCCACGACTACATTGGACCAGATGAAGCTGCCTTCGATGGTCACACGGGCGCCGATCTGGCAGCCGCGGCCAACAGAGCTCTTGACGACCGTCGTGTGCTCGCCAAAGCTCGAGCCGGCGCCGAGAATGGACTCGCGCTGGATCGAACACGTGCGCGCGAGCGTGACGTTGTCGTCCTTGTAGATCATACCGCGGTGGTACGTGTAGTTGGAGGCTTCGGGGCCGAGGTAGTTGGTGTCAGGCACCATGGGGAAGACCCAGCGCTGCAGGATGGCACGTGAGATGCCCGAGTACGTGCGCGGGTCCATCACGCGGGCCGCGAACTCGTCCGTGACGATCTTGACGAAGAACTTCTTGCCGAGCTCGTAGTTCTGCACCTCGTTGTGGAAGAAGTCTTGGCGCAGGTCCTGGTAATCAAAGTCCTCGGCGAACTTGAGCAGCACCTCGGGCGAGCAGATGTCGATGTAGCAGTCCATGAGGTCGGACCGGAGCGAGATCTGCGCGTGCTCCTCCAAAAAGATCGTGGCCAGGCGGGTCGAGCGCTTCAGCGGGTCGTTCTCGTACAGCACAATCTGTGACGTGGTGCTGTCCATACCCACGAGCAGCTCGTCGTTGAGTGGCCGGATGTCCGTGCCCACAGTGGGCTGGATCTCCTTAAAGATGGACGTCATCATGCACGACGGATCCTTCTTCTTGCGCGCGTGGTGCTCCTCCACGGCTGCGCGCAAGTCCACATTGGCCACCACGTCACCGCTCATGAGCACGAACGGGTTCGACTGGATGAGCTGCTGGCGATCGATCTCGCGCAGCGCGTCGCCGGCCGTGATGCAGGACGGACTGGTCACGCACGTCACCTTGACGCGCTTGGCCACTTGCGACTGCGTGGCCACAAAGGCCTCTACCTGCTCTGCGTGGTGCGTGCAGAAAAGCACGACCTCCTGCACGCCGTTGGCCACAAGAAACTCGAGCGCGTACTCGAGCATGGGCACATGCGCCAGCGGCAGCAGCACCTTGGGCATGCTCAGCGTGATGGGCCGGAAGGTCTCGTTGAACGAGTCAGCGAACAGAATGGCCTGCAGCGGCGTCTCACGCCGCACGTCGTCATTGTGGCCACCCTCCTTGCCACGCTTGGGCTGCTGCGCTCCCGTCGCTCCGCCTCGTCCGCGAGCCATTAATGTTGGGCTGTCTGTGGAATGAGGCTGGCTTCGGTGGGTGAGATGAGAAGATAGTGTAGACCACATTAATCATTCTCCTTTCAAAGTCGATGAAATGCGATATGACAGGGTCGTGTCGTTTCGTTTGATGGGCATCAACTGATTCCCTACGTGGGACGATTGCTATGTATTAACGACTGCTCTCAGCTCTATATGCTGGCGAATTGGTTTGAACTCGTGTGGATCACGACCACGATGGAGGAGACGCGCTTGGCCACGTCTTCGCTGCGCTCACAAAGCAGTGCTGTAGCCATCTCGAGCCACCACTTCAATATCAAAACAGCTGCCGTAGTACGCGCCGCCAAACTTGCCTTTGGCGTTTACAATCTCACTGTCGTGGACCTCATCCCAGTGCTTCCAGCCCCAAACGAACGAGTACACGCCGGGGCTCGTTCCAGCAGGGATAGCAAACGAGCCGATGCAAGGGAAGTCGTCGCCCGCACGACCTGAAAGCACGGTGTCGGTATTGTCTGTGTACGTTTGACCACAGTTCTGGTCATCAAAGTCATGGCGGATGCCGTCCACGAGTCTTTCGGGCGTCAGGTCGCTAGTAAATTGCAGCTTCGTGCCAGGCTCGCGCGTCCAGTAAACTCCGTACCACGTGCCTCGCGCCGACTCGTCCTTGGCAACGTGTCCATTGGGCATGTACCCGAAGAAGACTGTTTGTCCGTCCTGCACTTGCAGCCGTTTGCCGAATCCTTGGCCGGTGTACTGCGGTGGCTCCGGCCGGCACACGGGCATGTTGGGCTCGAGGAAGTCCTGGCGCAGGATCTTGATCAGCAGTGGTGCGTCGTCCTTGTTATTCTGGTCACGACCAGGGTAGTTGTATACGTATCCTGCACAAATTCCTGCTGCGTCCTTTCCTCCATAAATATACTCCCTGGCGCGGTCGTAGACGGTGGAGCGGCTTGTGTCGAGACATTCGACCCACGAGTGCGCAGCTGCCAGCTGCATCAGCAGCGAGAACGAGACGACGAGACCGCGCATGGGCATTGGAAAAGCCAGGCTGGCTGGTAGATTAGTTGCAGGTGCTGCTCTTGGGTCCGGACTGGCGAATGAGCGAATGATTCGCATTGGAAGCAACTTCAAACGTCTTTTCCCAAACATAATGTGGTGTACGTAGTTTAGGAGACTGTGCAACCTATTTTCTTATTTGTGGACACTGTATAGTGTAGTGTACATAACATTAGAGCTTGTGCGTCGTTTCGTGTCTGTGCTTGATGGGCATGCTCCCACAGAGGCACAATGGAGCCACGCAGGAAGCCGCTGCTGGCGCTTGTGCCTCGCGATCTGCTGCTGCAGAAGAAGAGCGAGTTTAACAAGGACGAATTCGCCACGCCACCTGCCAAGAACAGATCTCCAAAGCGTGACCGAAGGCACGAGAACCATGAGCAGCAAGAGCCAAAAGACGCAGAGAACTCCAGTCAGCAGGAACAGCGCCTGGGCGAGAGGTTCCTCCGCGTCATGGCGCTCATGAGTCGTCTCTCACACATGAACTTGGGCAGCAGCGAGTCTCTACGACCAGACTCATCCTGCAGCATCTCGCTCTCAATCCTTGGGCCAGCATTGTCGCCCAAGCGCTCGCCAACAGGCAAAGCTCTGGTTGTCGGCGCCAGCTCTCCTGTTCTGGTGCGAGTGAACGCAGCCACAGAGTCTTTGCGTCAGCATCTTACGACAGATATCGTAGATCTGCTTCCAGCGCCCATAGACGCCAGACAAAGCCCACTGCAGTCGCCCATCCGCCGCCAGCAGCTACGGCGTCGGGGCAAACGCAGTCGCCGTAAACGCCGCCGAAGAGCTCCGATCGAGTGGCACACGTCTCACGCCACATGGGCACCGCGTGCATCGGCTGATTACATCCACGAGCACGGCAAACGCGACTTCCTAGGGAATTGTGCCGGTCTTGTGAGGAAGCTGGCAGAGCTCAAGTGCACGCACGGAGACTCCGGTCCCATCAGGCGCTCGCTGGTCGAGTCGGTCTCTTTGCCCATGCTCCCAGACAGAAGACTCTGGGACGGCTCCAATCGACACAGACAGCTCTTAGATCAGCAGGACCAACAGGAAGACGAAGAGAGCGACAGCGCATCAGAGAGCGAGCGAGAGGATCAAGAACAGGACCAAAAAGAGCAGCCCTCTCCTGTTCCTGCAGCAATCAACCACAATCCTGAGGTCGAGAAGGAAGATACTCCGGCGCCTGAGCGCAGGCCGCCGCAGCCTCTATTCCACCAGCCGGCGTGGATCTCGCCGGAGCTTCGTCGGTGGCTGCTGCAGTCGCGCATGTTCCCAACCAAGACGTAATGCACGTACACCCTCAACTTCTGTCTTATGTTCACAGTTCGTCGTCAGCGAACTAAATAACGCTCTCTACATCGTATTTCCTCACGTCTTGCCCGACTTGTACGTGCCCAGCGGCGGCTTGTAGCAGTCAGGTAGCAGTCGGCGCTGCATCTCGTTGAACGCAAACTTGTTGGATCGCGTGTTCATGAACACGTTCCGGCGCCGCACGCCGTAGAGCCGCATCATGGCCACGAGCCGCGTTCCCTGCGTGGCCTTGAGCTCCGAGCAGCAGATGCGCGCCTGCTCCAGTGTCACCGACATGGCTGTGCGGTCCTTGCCGCTCTTGCAGCAAGTCACGCGCGCGCCTCCAAGCTCGCGGCAGAAATCGGACGCGTCCATGAGCAGCGCCACGTTCTTCTTGAACTGGTGCGTCGTGGAGCTGACGTGGCGCTCGATCTGCTTGAACAGCGCGTCCAGCGCCTGCATGCTGAACCGTGTGATGCACGGATCGGCGCCCACGCTGCTGGTGCGTCTCCGTGCAGGCTGGCGCCGGTCACCTGAGACCACGTCGTTCTCGTGCAGTCGTCGGAACATCATGTAAATGCGACGCAGCTCGGCCAGGCTCTCGCGGTTAATGGCGTTCTGCACCTTGACCGAGCCAGACTTGTATGCGTGCACAAGACTCTGCTTCTCATTCACGCCCTGCGTGAACAGCACGCATCGTACGCGGAAGGGCTTGCCGCCCACGAGCACCGGCGGCAGGATGTTCATGTGGCGCTCGTTGAGTCCGATCGTGACCAGCAGACACGACGCGCGCGATCCCTTGGTCGTGGACGCCATGGGGTCCCAGTCGTCGTTCTCGTCCGTGTCGTACGTGTCTGTGTCGTCCGTGTAGAGCGAGCCCGTGCGCCGCTGGTCCGCAGACGTCGGCGGGGAATACCTCTTGACTACAAAGTTGTCGCCCGAGGTTTGATGTTTCCGAAACTGAATAAATACATTCCGCAGCCATTTGGCCCCGGCGGCGAAGTCCTCGAGCATGCCGATCTCCTTGCCCTGCGTGCTCAGCAGCGACTCAAAGTGCACCAGGTAGCCCACGTGCACGGCGTTCTCGAGCTGCAGCAGGTGGTAGTCGCTGCCCAGCAGCGCCAGATCCAGCGACGCCAGCAGACACGCCACGGCGGCCGACAGGATCTGGCTGCTAATGATGTCCATGCGGTCCGTCATCTCGAGTCTGCGCGTGAGCGAACTCATCGAGTCCTCCACTGGGTGCGTCGCCACGGTCTTCTTCTGCTTGAGCGCGCTCAGGCTGCTTCGTCTCTGCGCGTTCTCCTTGTGGCGAGGAGACACGGACGACGAGGACGAGCGCGCCACTGGAGACGTGATGGTCTCGTTCGGATGGGCTTCGTCCTCCAAGAGGTACGCCGGGTTGTTGTTCGTGACTGCGAAGCGAGCGACTGCCGCTGCCGCCGGAGTCGCCACGGCGTCCGTGTGCGAGAACCCTCCGTTCGCAAAGCCCTTGGTATGGGCCGCTGGACAGCCCATGGTCATCGTGTGCCACACGAACGCAGGCGACTGGCCCATGCGCGCCGACTGGAGACGCATCAGTCGACTCGGATGCCGGGGCGGGTTCTGATGCACGCACATGAACTGGTCCTGCATGTTGGTGGGCAGATACTGCCACGCTTCCTCGCTCTTGAACGTGCTGCGCTTGAACGGCGCGTCGATCTCCTGACCGGGCGCGTTCCTGTCGGCGGCGTTGCTCAGATGGCGCTTGTAGTTCTTGGCCGCGTTACCCACTTGGTTGTCCAGCTGCTCGGCCAGCAGTCGCTTCTCCTGCTTCATCAGGAACTGCCGCTGTTTGATGTACTCGGGCAGCTTCTTGCGATAGTACTCGAGCTCGAAGTCGTTGAGCGCATTCTCGTGCGACGCCGTCTGCTTGACCAAGTAGCGCGTCTTCTTGAGCGTCTCCTCCTCCAGGAAGTCCAGATACGCCAGCGGCAGCGCGTACGTGCTGCGGGGCACGCGCAGGATCTCGTCCATGGCGAGATAGCGGACGTTCGAACCCACTTGAGGACCGCTGTTGCTGCCCACGAAACTGCCGTTGTTCACGAGCGTTCGGTTGAGCGCGCTTCGCGAGAGCGCCTGCGGGGGCAGGGACGCCGCAGTGGGATCCCCAGAGGGCGAGAGCGTCGTGGGGATGAGGTACTTGGTGGCGGCCATGTCGATACCCGTGGTGGACAGCACCTGCTGCGGGGTCAAGCCGCGGAATGCCTGGATCACGAGCTGCACAGAGCCCTGGCTGCTGCTGTTTAAGTCTGGCACGGAGCCGCCGCCTGCGACTGCCTGGCCGCTGGTGTTCCGCACCAGAGGCATCGGGATGGCGCGCGGAGGCCCCGCAGAGGCGCTGGCGTTGAGCGCCGGGTCTCGGGAGCTGCTCTTCTCCGTGATGGTAACGATGCTGCGCTGGGACCTCAGCAGCTCGTCCGAGACAGCACAGCGGCCGATGCCGACACACGACTGCGCTGTGCCGGGCGCCTGGTTAAGCGAGCACTTGTAGAGCGCCAGCCCCAGCTGGTCGTACTTGCCCAGCTCGCACGTGAGCAGCACTGAGAAGAACACACGCACGGACGACGACGTGGCATTGCTGCCGGGCGTGGATGTCCCAGCGGCGTTGGCGGCGGCCAGCACAGACGAGACCTTGATGATGTCCGTGGTGCCGATCTCCACGAACGCCTTCTCACGTCGCGAGTACGCGCTGAGCTTGACGAAGATGCCGGTGCGCTCGCTGTTGTTGGCGTCCGCAAGCCGCATGAGACGGTTCATGCGGCCCAGCAGCACCTCAATGGACACGTCGTAGAGTCGGTGCTTGGACACCGACAGCTCGCTGTCTGCGGTCTGCGAGACACGCTCGGCTGAGTCGAAGACCACGCCCGAGTTGGACAGCAGCTGCTCCGTCTGGTTGCTCACGTCGTCGCTCTCGGCGTCCGACTCGTCTTCGTCGTTCCAGGACGAGCAGTAGCTGGCCTCGCCGATGGCCGAGATGTCGATGGACGACTCGTCCTTCGAGTCGCTGCGCGCGTATGAGCTCGAGTGGGCGTCGCTGTTGTTCTCCTTGTCGCTGTCGGACGTCGACGACGCGCGGATCAGGCGCTCTGTGATCGAGGCGCGCGTCGTTCCGTCATCCAGTCGGCGTGCAGGTGACCGCAATGCGGCCCCGGCCATGGCGTTCGGAGCCAGCGGCCGCGCCGGAGACGTCCGGAACCGGTCGGCACGCACAGAGTCGACCAGCGACTGGCACGCGTCGATCCAGCGGTGCTGGTTGCTTCGCGAGTCGGCCTCCAACAGCAGCGACTTGGCGCCCGTGCGGATCTGGATGCGGAAGGGCCCGCGGCCGGACATGCTCTTGTCCAGCACCAGCGTGTCGCCCGTGAACGGGATCTCGCCCAGCAGCTCCAGTCGGTCCTCCGCTGGGTAGTAGCACAGGCTCGGGAAGTCGCTCCGCAGGATGAAGAAGCGCTGTGGACACAAACAGCATGAGCACTTAGCAGCAGCCAGCGGGAGCACGAGAGTCAGGCCTACCGTCTTCCAGTTGCGGCGCCATGAGCCCTGCTTCGTCAGGATGCCCGAGCGGATGACCACGTCGGCAGTGAACGTGGCGGGAGCCTGCAGCTTGCGCGCGATCTCGTCCGACTTTCCTCGCCGCTTGAGCGCGCTGAGCACTTTGGACCGCTCCTTGGTCTCGAAAATTTCCACGCGGAATTTCTCCAGACGCGAGGCCGCGTCGCTCTGCTGGGAGCACACAAGTGTCAGCGTGTCTCTTGTCGCCATGTCAAGCAGCTTGATACAAAGAGAGAGAAAGAGAGCAGCTACGTACGCGGTCGGCCGAGGTGTTCATGATGTCTCCCATAGACATGGAGCTCATGTGCAGGCGTGAGAGCACGTCGTCCACGTCGTCCCTGCTGCTGTCGCTCGAGTGGCTGCTCAGCTGCTGCTGCGAAAGCGTACGCGAGAGTGGCGGCCGCACGAGCGGCATGAGTACGTCTCCGGCCTCATCTGCGATGGTGGCGGCCGCAGCGACCGGCCCCGCGAAGACCTGCAGCGGGTACGACGCGTAGACCGTCGTGGCGGCGGTGGCCCCGGGCGGCGGCGTCCCCATGGACCTCCGTGGCTTGCGATGGCGCTGCGTTGTGTGCCGCCCGGCCCCGCCACCGCAACCTAGCCTACCTGTCAAACCTGATACCGGCACTCACGCATGTTACGAGGGAGGAGGAGTCTCTTGGCTCGACATGCCCTAATCACTGCCCTGGTGTTTCACATGACAACAAGCCAGTAGCGGTTCCGCGCTAATATGATATACGTGTGACACTCAAGCTTCCGAATTGTGCTACTGTACAGTACTACAGGACAATAGGTTGAGAATACCGTTATATTCCGACGTGTTCTGCTTCAAGTGGCGGGAGAGACAACCAGCACCACCATGTAGAGGTGCGAGGCGTTAAATAACAAACTAAAAAGACGTAGAGATACGGTAAGCTGTGTGGTGGCTCTGACACAAGACGGACTCGCGGTAATGGCGGTCGCGCTCTAGCCACAGCTCTGTAACATCTTGCGTAAAACCCGCCCAGACCACCTTTGCAATCACTAAGGGGTAGGTTTGAACTGTTGTTTTCAATCGCATTACCCGTGTTACCTGATATTCCTCAATTTTGTTATTCCCACCTTCAAGTTTATAGAGTTTTGGAGTCGAAACAATGGAAGCTTTTGCCCCAGCAAAACCGAGATCAACCTCCGCGCGAACGCTCAAGGGGCACTCCGTTTCCTTTCACTACTTCCGTTGTTCATGGGGGAGGCAGCTCTGCCGTTTAAGGTTGTGGTCTAATCCTTCGATTCTTGGCAGTATTTTAAAAACGCTCTTCATGTTTGGTTATATCATATTTGACAGGTATCGGCAATTTGGAAGGTGGACGGTACTGTATATTCAGTTCACGCCTGTCACTACAAGATCTTGTACCGTTGTCAGCCATATTACAGCGCTCGCAGAAGTGGCTACAGCGCACCTGTCGAACTTGATATCATCGACTTGTGCGGGTGTACGTTCGGTGCTGAACGCCGACATAGAAAGTATCCTGAGCGACGGGTCGGTGGGACGTTGGGGTCGTCACGACGCGTCCGACGCAAAGACGCGTGCAAAGTCAGCGAAGCAGACGCGGCCACAGCCTCGCTGGTCCTTGTCCGTGATCCACTTCTGGATCTCCACGTTGGAAAGGCGCTGCTGCTGCTGCTGGCGATTCAGCGCTGTCCGCAGATCCACAAAGCTGATCTCCCCGTCGCCGTCCACGTCGTACTTGGCGAAGACGCGGCGGAGTGTTACATCTGATCGTGCTAGTGGCTCTACTGCAATAGCAGACTCTGGCTTGAGCGAACGAGCAGGTCTTGTTGGTGGCGTTGGCTCGTCCTCTTCGCTGCTGCTTTGCTTGCTCTGCTTGGTCTCTTTGTGTCGTCTCTGTCCTGTGCGGGACTTCTGGTCCGACTGATTCCGGTGTGGGGGCGTCTTGGCTTCGCTGGAACTGTTGAATGAGGAGTAAACGTCCAAGCCCAGCGACTCGTCATCGCTCACGGCCGCCTCCAGCCGCTTTCCCAGCGTCTTCCTTCTCGTGTCGTCCGTCGACCGAGCCTTGACGCGCTGGTCAATCGCCAGCGCTGATTCCATGTCGATACTCAGAAGAGTGTGCACCAGACTCTCCTGCTGCCTCCGTTCAGCAGCCGCTGGCGCTTTGACTGGCGAGATGGTCATCAGTGGAGTCGCTGCTTGCAGTGGAGGCACATCAATGGGGCGTGCGACTCTGAGAAGCTCATGCTTGGGGTCCTCTTTCTTCCTTGACGTTAAGCGCGTCGGTTTCTGTGCACCACTCAGCTGTTGGTCGCTCGTTTCAGTATCCAAGGCGGCGAAATGAACAAGCGCTCGTCTCTCTTGGCTCCGCCCCTGAATGGCTGGAGACAGCACAGTACACACCTCCGATGATGCTGTAGACGACCGACCAGAACGCTCGCCCTTCCAGTCGCTCCAGAAGAGCTTCACGCCCATTGCACTCATGAAGTTCTCTCCCGATCGCTGGTGAAACGCAATGACTTCCTGCGGAATACCGACAGCAGCCAATCGCTCCACAAACACCGGATCCGGTGACTGGGCCACGAAGTCCACACCGAGACAGCAGACCAGCTGCATGAGTCGCTTTGTCACGTGAGCCGCCCTTGAGTTGTTTTGTAGCTGTGATCGCAGTCGCTCGGCTTCTCTGGGAACGAAATGGTGGAGTAGTATGAGCTTGCAGGCCTCTGTGAACAGTAACTGCGTGTTGCTGCTGCTCCAACTGGACACTGCGACCAGTTCTTCCAGGAACATGACTCCCTCCAGTCGCCGGTCCTGGAGATCGCTGGCTAAGCGACTGAAAACCACTCGCTCCATAAACTCAGATTCCAAGAGCCGCAGAGTCAGGCGTCTGCTGTGGATTCGCAGTAAACTCTGCCACAGCTGCTGTTTCTTCAGCAGTACAAACACGTTTGCGCTTTGGGTGCGATCCAATAATTCCACAATGAGTTCTATGTCAACGCATTGATCCACGATTGCGAAGGCGATAGACGCCTTTGGAGTGTCCAGCGCGCTGCCTATCACGTGGAGAGCACAACTCGACACTGTTTGCAATAGACGGACTTGGTTGGCGTCCGTGGCTTGTGTCTCAGCTGAGTCCAATCGATCAAGGGATGCACAGAGGCCTGTGAATAGCACGTCAAAGGCGCTCACTCGGTCGCTCTTTCGAGCCGGCAGTGTCGAGACAAACGTGGTGATCTCCACCACCTCTTCCACTGTCAATGTGTGGTGCGTGGTGATCGCATGGAGCAGCGTCAAGCCAACCAATACGACCTCGCTTTGCTTTTGCATCTGATTATGGGTTGTTGCCTTCACACCAGCAAGGAGATTCGTCCATGTGGCCTCCATCCACCGCCAAAGCTCGACCGCCAGTCGGGAAAACGCCGTTAAGCTCAGCTGGGCAGACGCCTTTAGCATCAAGAACAGCGCTCTAGCGTACGTGATCAACTGGATTACTTCGTCCAGTGTGCCATTGCAGCGACGCAGGTCAATGGCGAGATCGTACGCGTGGCCGATAGATCCATAGTCTGAATGGCAGAACAGATCCGTCTGCTGCACCAGACGGTTCCCAGTCGAGGCTTCTTGGACGAAATACGGCGACAGCATCAGCGCTTGCAGCAAAAACACGCTATTGAGGCCAGATATGGTCATGATTTCAGACAGAAGACTTCGGAATGGAGACACTGCCGCTGATCTCTGGGTTTGCTTGTAATCGCTACACTCAAAGACCTTCCAGTGGCTCGGCTCTCGCTGTTGGATCCACCGATTGCGATGATGATAGAGATCGTTGACCATGTTGGAGTCGTGGACTTTGACAAACGACAGAGCGTTCGCCTTGGCGTGCGTGAGAATGAAGTGGAGAAGACCTGTCGACGCCCAGTGCTGCGTTCCTCTGTCTCCTGCGTGCACCATGTTGACCAGAAGTGAACAGAGTACGTTCAGGACAGATACCAGCGGTGCGCTGTTCATGTTTCTTGCAGAAACACTAGTAGATCCGCTTTCGCCAAGCACCGTGAGAGCTCGAGTCGTGGTACTGAGCAGATCCATCAGCGCCACAAGAATTTGATGCGAGCACAGCGACAGCGCAACCTCTCGCGCATGAGAAGCAAATCCGTGCTTTAGTAGGCTTTGGTCCATTGTATTGGACATCCGAGCTGCAACTGGTGTCTTGACGGGATGAAAGCGGAGAACTCTCGTGGCGCAGTCCATCAGAGACAGAGATCCAAAAACCATACTGAGGTCATGGTCTCGCAGCGACTGGCGCAAGAAATCAACAAAGCGAAGGTCCTTCCAGACGAGCGCAACTGGTTCACGCACGAAAATCATTGGTGCGCACGCCTTGCGGTCCACAAACGCCGATGAAAACCACTCTTGCAGTGCAGCGAGACGGAATTTCGGCACGGCAACACCACTGGTGATCTTGAAAGCCACTTCCAGAGTCTGATAAACCACCGACAGATACTCGAATGACAGTACACCGTGACTATGGCTGTCAGCTATCAGCTGCTGCTGACTTGGCCTCTGCGGCAGTGAATTGTCCGAGCTATTCCACCACAGAGCACAATCACCATTCACAGTAGAGCGAGACAGTTCGCATTTAGTCGGTTTGCACGTTCTCAAGAACGCCAAAAGCGCAGGATATCGAGCTTGGGTCGTCTCCAAGGACAACAATTCACGGACTGTAGATTCGCACACTCGCCAGAGCACAGCGCAAATCGAGGCAGGATATCGTGAACAGGATGAGCAGTCTGTGCTTGACACGGGACGACCATTGCTTTGGTGGCCATTCGCTAAACAACACAGCACACGAACAGTTTGCTCCAGTAGAGTCACCACCAGCTCCATAGACTCCATGTTGATGCGCTGAATGCATTCGAAAGCTTCATTGGCGAGCTCAAAAACACAGTGAAGCGCTTGCAGAAGCAAGTGCAAGCTCTCTTCATCCCCACTGCGAGATGAACGACTCGCAAATTCATCGATCGCGATTGTTGCGTACCGTGCTACGATTCGATTGCTCACAAAGCGCTTCATGACAAAAGCGAATATTCGCTGACTAGCTCCATCAACACTGGCTTTGGTATTGTCAGGATGATGCCTCATTGCAAACAACTGGCGAAGCAACTCCATCCACGAGAGCAGACTGAGTCGGATGGAACCCAATCGCTGATATTTGTGCGCGCGTTCAAAGCGCGACAGAACTGAAAGCACTTTGTGTTTGTAAATGGTTTGCAACCGTACCAAGCTCATCATAGCTGATGCTTCAGTTCGCGAAGGTTCGCAGTCTGTCTTGCTAAGGAGCAGACCCCACATCGTTTCAAGCATTGGACGATCGCTCGGCTTCTGGAACGCCAGCAGAGCTGCTTTGGCTAGTGTCACAATCACTGGGGAATTACTATTGGGATGGAATGTAAGAATATCGCAAGGCCGAGACAACTCTGTCAATGCCAGAGCATGGGCTTGAGTGTTACGATTGATGACAGAAGCGAGGATTTCCAGCACTCGCTTACGCTTTGTAACCAGTCGATCGGACTCATCTATCATAGGAACACATGAAACATTCGCTTCAAGCTCCGATGTTTGGGTGGCAAAGTGACTCAAGAGTTGGAACAGAAACTCTCCAAATACCAGAGTCCCATGGGAAGAACGACTCTGCTCCATGACATGCTGAGCAGCCTCCAGCGATGCCATGCGAAGCTCAGTCCCATCGTACGACACTAGAAGCGCATCAAACGCAATCGACGACAATTGGAAAGAATCGCTCTCTAGCGCTATTAGCATCAGAATCAGTTGGCGACTCCAGTAGCTGAGCATTGTCGGCCAATTCAGTAACGAGAGCCCAGGAATCCGCATGCAATGGATGCACTCCTTCAGTGAGACCCAGCCGTGAACTGAGTGAGCCACGATCGTGTGGCCTTCGTTTAACCATCCAACATTCATGTCTGCTACTTGCTCAGATGGTAGAACGGGTGCCTCTACTGCGCTCCAGCACACGGGCAGGAACAGATCGCGTGCTCTCCAGCGCTGTAGCTTCTGGAGAACCGTTAGCTCTTGTTGCAATCCTGGCGCCTCGTCGCCGCTTGTGGCGAAATCACAGATCACAGTCAGAGGAAGAGGCGATTGAACGTCCTGGCCAATTTTACCGATGGCCTCGAAGACCATTCGACGAAGGATTCGCGTCTGCGAGCTTTCACGTAAGATAACGACTGCTGAAACGACGACCGGGGCGGTTTGTGGCAGTGGAGTCCACAGCAGCTGCTTTAGTTGCTGAGTCACAAGCACATCAGGCAGGTATTGTGAAGCTGTCTGCATTTCATCTGGAGTACTGAGAACTACTTGGCGCTCTTCCAAGTGTGCAAGCCGCCACTGCCATCGACTGCCAATCATCACTATTGAGTAGAGCTGCTCAGAAGAGTAGGTCTCCAGCGGACGCTGACGAATGTGACTGACATTAGCTCTCATCACCTCCAAATTCTGATGAAAGCGCTCCATGACACTGTTCCGCTGGATCAGGAACTCAACGACTGTGCTCAGAGGAATGAACGAGATGCGATCGGAAAATCTTGAGTCCAAGCCGCTTTGGCGCATGAAGCTGTGGACTTCTGAGTAGCATTCAGCGAACGCCAGCCCATTACCGCAAGATGCACGCACAGCCGTCTGACCCATTTGGCTCATCAGCGTGAAGACCTGCTCTATCATCATTGAAGATTTCTGGATACGCCGTACAATCAACTGTACGTCACTCCACTCAATAGTTGTCTTTCGAATTGAGCGCACATCTGTTGATTGCAGCTCTCCCAGAAAACGGTCCGTCCAGGCGCTGAAAAACGCGTTTGGTGGTTTTGACGACTGAATAGCTTGTACTAAGCCATTCACAGTCACGTGCTCTCCTCTTGGAACTGCTGCGCTGGTAGCTTCTCGCGTGACGACTGAGTAAAAGAGGCTTCGAAACCATTCTTCAACCGCTACAAAATACGGAGACTCGCTAACAGAGAGCAGACACAGCACCTGCAGAGTCTTGAGAACGTTGTCTGCGACACATTCTGCCGACAGTTTGCCTTGAATAAGGTCTTCAAGACTGGCTTTCATAGTACTGACCAGAATCTCGTGCTGGCACGCTGTGATTTGTCGGATTCTGCGCTGCTTGTTCTCCTTGCGCTCTCGCTGCAGACGCGATGCCTCGATTTCTAGTGAGCTTTTTAACGCTAGCGCGTTCCGAGCGCTGCGCATACGCGCTTCTTGCATCGATCCATTTAATTCATAGTCATTATCAGAGGAGATACCAGCATATAACAATGAATCTCGTGCAAATTTCCAAAGATGAAGCTCCTTTGTGTTGGTCTTTTCGTCTCGAGCCAGTGCACTCAGCATCAGCGTACTCAGAAACTCTTCATGATCTGGGAACTCTCGCTGCGGATACCGCTCGACTTCACAATCCATTGAGTCATTGACTCGGTAAAACAGTTTGAGCTCCAAGCGGACGGATTCGGCGTAAGCTTTGGCAAAGTTATCGAAATGGTACTGAGTCTTCCACAAAATACCACTCGTCTCCAGATCTGCAAGTAGTTCTTGCATGGATTTCTGCGCAAACACTCCATCTCGCAAATGCACGCACACGAAACATCCAATACGAACCAAGCTCTGCTTTTGCAGCACTACACGATCGAACGGACTTATTTCATCAGGCATCAGACGTGCTGGAGCTCCTGTTGAGATAAGGAAGTCCCATTCAAAGCTGATATCGTCGAGGCGAACCATGCGCAGGTCGAATGAAGCGACTGGGACTGAAACGATCTCTCCGTTGTCGAAGACATACATCATCAGTCGAGTTGCGTTTGGCGAAATACGAGAATTCCACTCGTGAAAACGAGCATCAGCGTTGGACTCTACGACAATGAGACTTGCGTTTCTAACTCCCGGTTCAATCTCAATCTCAGACTCAAAAGCGCTGGTGGAGATTGCCTCAATACTCCAACGGCGATGTCGATCTCCAGGATCCAGTTGAAACGATGCGATAGGTAGAATATCTTGAGTATTAGCTGACGGGTCACCACTGACAGACCACACGTTGACCTTGTTTGGCTTCGATACAGCAAACGCAAGGCCTCTATTCACACTCAGCAAATCAGTTGACGCTGGTGTCTTGGTACTTGAGCCTTCCATAGCCTTCAAGTGCATCAGAGGACGCAGTTTGCCTTGTTTCTCATGCGGGATCTCCCAGACACCGATATGTGAGCCAGCAGATGAGCATGCAATCACTCTCCATGTTGCACTGCAGGACGTAGTATTACCAATGATCTGAAATGACAACGACGAACGGATTTCGAGCGCGAATCGATCAATGTATCCCAGTATTTCTCCACTAGGAACACGCGCAACCCAGAGCACGACTGGCTGCGATGCAGTAATAAAGACCGTCACTGCGCCGTCAGGTGTCATCGCAAACGTCGCTAAAATCCCACTTGACGAAATGATTTTCCGATTCTGATCGCGCTGTTTCGCTCGCTGTTGGCTGGATGGACAATCATCCGATATGCTGACATTCTCCAGCACCGTCTTGTGAATTGGAAGTATTTGATCCGATACACGGAAGAAAGTGAGGCCTTCGCTCTGCTGACTCGCACCAGCCAGCAAACAAGAGCTATTGACACAAAGGATTGTGTCCCACGCACATATATTCAGTAATTTGCCTTTGGGCCCAAATTCTTGGCTCCAAGCACGTACTGCAGAGGTGACTCGACCCTGCAGCCGTGATTTACGAGCAGGATCGCGGCTGCATTGAGCGAGTTCATTCATCCATGAAGAAGAAAAGCTTTCATCGTTTCGGAGTTCTGGCGCAAGTTCCGCCTGGCTGTCCTCTTTTCTGCTTGTGCGTGTGAACTTAGACGGGATCAGAACAAATGTTTGGATCAAACGCTAAGACAGGAAAGTAGCGTTATCACACACGGGTCAGAGGAGCACTGTTAATTGACAGCGGTTCTTACCTTCGGTACTAGGTCCATGGACCACATTTCCAGGCAGCCATCGTAAAATAGTACGAACACCAGTGATCGCCATTTTCCCACGATTACCTCAAAAACTGGGGTTTGAGCGGTCTTTGCGTCAGTCTTAATTGATGAATCTTCATCGCGGATCTGCTTTGATGCAGAAATAAAATATCGACTTTGACTGGGAAACACTTCCGGGGCTGATAACTGCAAATGATACCGAGCAAAATATTCCAGCTCACTCCAATGCACCTTGTCGAACTTCGATTTGGCAAATCCGGTTCGCAACATTGCGCAAAATGAATTCATTCGCGCCAGTTCATTCTGATTCTCCATTGGATCATCTGAGATATTTGGTGGGTTCTGCTGGAGTTCTCTCTCGATGCGCGTGAGCAGCGCTTTCAAATTAACACACAGGAATCCGTCTTTCCGATTCCGGACGTTAGAAGCCATTATTCGGAAGTGCTTTTGAAGATACGAGAATGGCGATATCAAATCCATCGTGCCTTGCGTCGTTGGGTCCTGATATATTGTATCAGTAAATGGAGATCCTTCAATCCACTGAATTAGATTTTCATAGGAAATTGAGCACCCTTGCAGAGATTTTAGCTCTGGGTTTGTGTGCCGATAGCGACCGAACAAGAGAGAGAGGTATGGGTTTCGCTCTATAAATGTGATTGCATCGGCTATTTGGACAGTGGAGTTCGAAACTCCAGACTCCAGTGTCATGGCAGCCCACAACACTTTTAATTTCCGTTGTGAGACATGATCGATCATTGCTGTCACCATTGGAGTTTTGGTTTTCGAATACTGTTTTACACTTCCGCATTGCCAGATACTCACAAATCGAGTATTTGGTCCCACACAGAAATGGCCTTCAAACTGAAAAGAGTTTACCAGTTCAACTGTAAATACTCCTACAGAATGCTGGAACTCGCGTGATGGCAGCGACGTTAAGTTGCAATCCTCTTGTTTGTCTGATAAACGAATCGCTTCATTTACAACACTAAGTACAAGGTCTTCGCGGATGAAATTCTACAGGAAACAAGCACAGTGAAATACAGCCACGAAATTCAAGCATTAAGCTACGAGCTCAAACCTGGAGGTCTCCCTCGCGGATGTTTTGTGTCATTCTAGCTTCTTCTTGAGGGATAAGGAAGATGAGCTCTTTTGCTGGATGATAGAAGCGAAGGCTGGCAGCGAGCGAAACTTTCGAAAGTCCCTGGATTGCCCCGTTTGCGTCTGCCACGTCAATCACAACTCGCTCCTCCACTAGATCTGGCAGCTCTGATCCTATCCGCAGCAGCATACCACGTCGGATCAATAAGCTGGCGGTCACGTATATTTCGCTTGATCCAGCCTCAGCTTCCATTGCAAGAACTAACGGACGCCCACTCTATGAACGGCAAAACCAGTTTTTACATATGCAAATCGACGTTAGACGTGCAAAATTACTGTATCATGCACGATAGCAACGGTAGAGCATTACTATACGAGTGTGGACGGGGTCGTTGACGGTCTCCAGCTGGATTTCTTCCCACTTCCGCTTGTTAGCGGCTTAGAAGATGGTCTTGGTCGTCTAGCTTGATCGGCCTTCATTCCTGTTCTTGGGCGAGTCCGAGCCGGATTGCCTTCCGTAAAGGCCGATTTCTGCGGTGACAGTGGCGATAAAATCTCGTTTTCAATCTGATCAGCCATTTGCTGGGCATGGCGATTGGTACAAGCACGAACAGGCACTGATTTTGTCAGTTTCGTGTTGGATGTATGCTGTGGCCGTTGCGTTGGCATTCTGGACGCACAAACAAGTGATGTTCGCTTAAGCTGTCTCACTAGTTGCGCGTTTTTCTTCACTTGTTCTTGCCGGGCAGTCTCAGCTGCTTGAGATTTCTTCGTGTAGTACTCAACTTCACCTTCTCCAACGTTCTTATCAGCGAGACTTGGATGAATTAACTGCTGATCCACCGCCTGTGGATCTTGATGACGTGCGAGTGGCCAGTTGCTACGCAAAATGTCCAATCCGATGGTCAATTCCTGTTTCCGACCTACAAGGATAGCGAGTGATACGTCGAGCGGGAGAACGAGTTTCCCGGTATCTGTTTCTCGAAACCCAATCGACAGCAACAGTTCAGCACCACCTTGGGTGCTACTGACAATCGATGCATATGTTGCCGTCGAAGTATTGAGTTGTCGGAAACGATCATCATCGGGGTGCTTGAAAATATTTTTAATGCACACCAGAACTAATTCAACTAGCTTGATCCAATGCACCACGTTTTGCATTAGACCAATAGCTCTAGAGACTGCTCCAATATCACTGATCTCGGGATGTTTAAGACCTCGCCAGTGACCAGCTGTCATACATGCAATAGTCTTAAGCCGTGTGATCGTTCCTATGTCAAGCTCGTCATTTGGCTGCTCAAATGTCTTCGATGTCTTGAATATCAATTGGCGTGGTCTCAATATGAACTTGCCTGAACTGCTTGCCGTCTCATTAGCATCAACAAAACCAGAGAGACGCATAAGTTCTCGGATTGCACTTACACGGAGTAGTTTTTGCCCAGTGACTGACAAATCATCAACAACCCAACGCTCTGGTTTAGTTGGCTCCTGAATTATGCCACACAGGAACTCAATGAAAGCTGCTAGTACGACGCCTGCTTCCACGGAGCTTGTCTGGATTCGAAGACGCCCAACAAGCGATGAAACTTGCTCACAAAGAGACATACCATCAAAACTCAACGGATCAGTTGTCTCTGCACCAAATGGATGGTCAAGGAGTGGCCCTAGTGATGCGACAAAGTCTTCAAAGCTTATTTTCCCTTCAACTGGCAACTGATCTAGACCAACTGCCATTTGTCTATTACCACCGAGAGCGCTCTGACAATAAGCTTCGTATTCCAGTGATCCATCGTTATCTGTATCCAGTCGATCAAAGACAGTCTTCATCATCTCAATCTGGGATTTCTGAACAGCGGTCGTGTTAAAAACGTGGACAGCATTTCTTGCGTACGGATACATAGCGCTCATAGCAGGATCAGATTGTCCCATCAAACCTGCAGACCAATGATTTTGTGTCATGCGTGGTTGCTTAGCTGACGTAGAGCCCACAATTTCTAGCAGTAGAAACTCGTCGGTCTGCAAATGATCGATTTCCTGCTTTCTTCTCCATAAGAACCATTCCATTTGTTCGCTAACGCGCGAAAAGGCAAAATTTGCAAGGCTGGCGCAGTTTAAGGTGTCTGCTTTGGCCACTGATGAATCCGTCACACCAGTGCCTCTCAATACAAAGACCGCACCTTGAGACGTCGCAATGCTGTCAAAGCCGATAGCTCCCATGAGGTCTGTCGCAAACGGTAGGTAACCGATTTGGCGTTGGAATGCTTTATTTGCTTCTCGAATGCGCCAGCAGCGCGAGTCTTTAGGATTTTTCAATATGTTGTCAATATAAAGCGATAAGCACTTCAGCACGTGCTCGACTTCTTCAGCTGTCATGATACTTTGTCGCTGTCGTTCACTCACAATACGCTCAAGAATTGTAGTAATACTTTCAACTCCGTCAAACATTGAAAGCTCGCCTTCCAGCTGAACACACTTCTCTCGAAGAGCTTCCAAAGTGGCTTTAGCTAGAGAGCTAACACGACTACCATCCATCATGCGAGCACTACGCAACTCAAAATGCGTCTTTTTGTACTCTACAAAGCCGACAGCCTCCAAAATATTCGTAGCTCCGTCAAAACGCCCGATTTTTAGATGAAACGCTTCACTGTCCATACGAATCCGCCAATAGTCCGAGTTGTTTGGAAACCGGAGTATCTTGAGGCAAATATTGCGCACAAGACCAATAATTCTTCGAGCATCGGCAACATCGACTCTCATGCGCACTTTTGCAATGGCATTCGCAACTGTCGGCGCAGCAATTAAATCGTCGATAACAAAACCACACGTGGCAAATATTTCGATCAAGGACACGGTCGCGCACCTCTTTCGAAGCGAAGCCAGCGCTGGTTCAAGAATAACAGAATCGGATACGACTTTGGCGGCAAACGCGTTTAATTGCGAAGACGAAATCGCTCCATCCGAATTTTCAGATTCTGATGTCATCAATTCTTCGAAAACCTCACGGAAGCGCGCGATCATATCTTGTTGTGAAGATGTTCGCCCTACACACAAACGCCTAACTAGATCTCCATGACGATTGCAAACAGGATCTCCGCTCGAAAAGAAGCACGATGCAATGAATGCAACTGGTCGAAGCTCAAGCATATCTACTCGAGCTGGTACATGATGATTTACTGAGCCGTAAAGCTGATAATAACAACAGAGAAACTCAGAGAGGAGAAGCGTTTGATGCTCACGTAAGTGCAACTGCTGCAAGTGTACAGCCAGCGGCTTGTTTGGTGCTGCGTTTTTAGTGACTTGATCAAAAATCCGCGCGAGCTCAGAAACTCGAACTCGAGAGGGAATCATTGCTGGAAGAGCACTATCTTGAAAATGTCGTTGTAGTATCTCAAACATTCGTATTCCTAACTTTTGCTGCCAAAGCTCCAGCTGTCGCTGGTGTTCATGATGAGATGCAAACCTCGCTTCAAGAGTTCCAGTAATGCTTTGCTCAATGCGCACTTTACCGAGTCGATGCTTCGCATAGGCAAATGCGAGCATGAATGTATCAAACCCGAACTTTCGATTTGCTTGGAGATCATCATGGGTATCAAACCACTCAGTCAAAATTTGTTTGACGCTTGGACCTTCTCCGACTTCTACGCGAGCGTTGAGCTTTGATATTTTCTTGTCGCTACACAAATCTTCTATGATAGGGACAATCTTTGACCTGGATATTTTCCCTTCTTCTTTTCTGTCGTGTTCGTTAAAGCGCTCGCGATAGGAAGCTAACAATGACTTGCCAAATAGTCGCAAGAGTATCTACACGATGTAGAGCCCCGATTAATGCTAATAACAAGCCAAAGCTGCGATTGCCATTTCGTACCGCATCAATACTCATTTTGTCAGAGCGCGGATCAGTCGCAGATGACCCATCCAATGAGGATATGCTTTCGCTATCACTTTCTTCGTCTTCTCCCGCCATAATCAATCTTGGCTTTTTCTTTAATGATCCTTCCTCAAACAGCTACCACAAAGCACAAAATTACAATTAACCAATTTCACAGCATTGAGTTTGCGAAAATTGAGGCACTACCGTCATGGCAAGTTGTTCTAGTAAGTACAATGTTTCGTTTTTGACTCGATCACTGGAAATAGTCATAGGTACGTCTTAGTAAATAGCAGGTTACCAGGCTATTTCGCATTTTACCTTCCACGATTAGTTTTTTGCTTTGTTTTCTTCCGCCGTGTCCGGCCTGTGGAATCATCAGAAGAACTGCTTTCTGAGCAATTCGAGACAAGTTTGATTGAATCCGGTGGAGCGTCTTCTTCAACTTCACCTCCTTCGTATCGAATCTGTCCACAACCCACACAATGTTGTTAGATGCAATAATTAAATCAGCAATATAATCAGAACTGACCGTATACGTTTCATCAGAATGAATTTCTACGACAGTTGCTGGCTGCCAATCCTTCACAAGCCGGGGCTTCGACAATTTGCTTGAACGGCGCCATCTTGCGAGCACTTTTTGATTCCGCATAAACGCTGGCACATGCCTTCTTTTAGATACTGCATCAGACGCTTCCGAATCCGAACACACGTGCAATCGCTTTGATGGCACTCGCGGCATTTTGTCCCCTTCAACACACTTCAGGTCGCAAGTTCCGTCAGAACGTATTCGTTTAATGACTGCAAACCGTTTTGGTTTTGCGTCTTTAAGAGTAACACGCGTTCCCTTTTTCAGAGGCTTCTCACTTTCATCTGAGCTGGAGCCGGAATCGTGTTTCTCTCGGTGTAATTTCATGGTTTTCTTTTCTTTCGGTTTACGTGCGTCAGAGTCTGAAGAATGGTGTCTCTGACTGCGACCATGATCGTTATGTCGTGAATGACTTTCACTATCACTGCCAGGAGTTCTTTTTGCTGTCTTGATTTCTTTTGATGCAACGCGAGATTCCACGATGCCAGTGTCATATTCGATATCACATGTGCCATCCTTATGAACACCGACGATTTTTCCCCGCTGAAAAGCCCCTTTTCGTTTGTAGTTTGCTTTAACTTTATCACCGACAGATAGTTTCTTGGCCTTTAAACTTGAGTCCGAACTACCGAAAATATCATCATCATCTTTAAATTTTGACGATTTTACGTGCGACTTCGTTGATTTCACAGACTCTATAGCCTCAAGGCGATCAGAAGTTACACGAGTTTCCTCGTCTCCATCGTCATATAAAATATCAAATGTTCCATCTGTTCGAACTTTGGCGATTTTACCAGGAAACCATTTTTGGCCAGTTTTGTATCGCGCACTCACTTTATCACCAACTTCAAAACCATTTTTAGTGGCTGCAGGCTCTTTCTCTGGTTTAGTGAGCTCAGCTTCAACGTAAGATTTTTCCACACGCGTTTCGATATCTCCGTCATCATACTTAATGTCGTAGGTACCATTTGAATGAGCGCGTGTAATCTTGCCTGTGAACCATTTGGTTCCTCTTTTGAACCGTGCTTTCACAGAGTCACCCACTGCCAGCGACTTTTTCTTAGAGGGAGACGACTGGGATCGTTCTTCAGCCGATATTTCAATAAAAGATCGCTCCACGTGCGTTTCCACGTCGTCATCGTCGTATTTGATATCAAACGTTCCATCAGTTCTCACACGCGTAATTTTTCCACTAAAAAGCCTTCGAACGCCTTTATTTTTGGGCTCTTTCTTGTAGTTCGCCTTTATGTGGTCACCAACAGCAAGTTCGTTAAGGTTAAGATGATTCTTCTTCTGCGGCTCGGAATCGTTCGTACGTGCAGAATCTATAGACCGCTCAATAAGACTGGCCTCCACATGCATCTCAACATCGCCGTCATCGTACCGAATGTCATATGTACCATCAGTGCGCACTTTAACAATCTTTCCAGGAAACAACTTCTTTCCTCGCTTGTATCGAGCACTAACAACGTCACCAACAGAAAAATCGTCCATGAGTCGATGTTGTGGAGACTTTTTTGTTGTCGAGGTAAGATGGAGATCTCGCTCAGACTGCACAGGTTCAATATGCGCCGCGATAACACGCATTTCGACATCACCATCGTCGTACCGAATGTCGTACGTCCCATCACTGTGCACGCTCTTGATTTTCCCTGGAAACCATTTAACTCCTTTCTTATACCGAGCTTGCACTGCGTCGCCTACCTCCAAGCGAGAAGAAAAAAACTTTGTTTTTGCCGGAGAGTCTTTGCTGTCTTTCTGCACTTCAATATACTTTGAAAGTACTCGTGCTTCAGTATCACCATCACCGTACCGAATATCGCATGACCCATCGTGATGTACCTTCATGATTTTACCAAAAAACCATTTTGCCCCTTTCTGATATCGAGCTTTCACTTTCATACCAACTGCGAATTCGTCTGGAGAACCCTTTGGTAAAGTCTCCTCACGGATACTTGAACGCTCATCGCGTCTGCCTTTGGTCGCTGCTGCCTCGATGCATGAAGCCTCAACTTTAATTTCCACATCACCGTCATCGTACTCGACATCGAAAGTGCCATCAGTTCGAACGCGAGCGATTTTTCCCGAGAACCACTGCGTTCCTTTTTTATACCGAGCTTGTACTGCGTCTCCAACTTCCAGCCGATGTGACGACGACTTCGATTTTAACGGTCCATCCTTGCTGGTCTCCTTTTGCACCTCAATGTACTTCGAAAGCACATGCGTTTCGGTATCACCATCATCGTAACGAATATCACACGAGTTGTCATGATGAACTTTCGTGATCTTTCCAGAGAAAGAGTTCTTTCCTTTTTGGTATTGTGCCTTCACTTTCATGCCAACTTCGAACTCGCCTGGTGATGCCTTTGGCGACGTCTTCTTGCGGGTATTCGGTTCATCACCATGACGGTCTTTTGTGGCCACTGCCTCGATGCATGCTGGCTCCACTTTAATCTCTACGTCTCCATCGTCGTACTCGACATCAAACGTGCCGTCGGTACGAACTCGAATGATCTTGCCAGAAAACCACTTGGCACCTTTCTTGTATCGCGCACGCACAGAATCTCCGACCGCAAGCCGCAAACTTTGCGACTTTTTCGGACTCATGCCGACATCCACCGATAGACCAGGCTTTTTTAAAGGTGACAACGAGCCGCTTGCAGGCAGCGCAGAGTCCGCAACGAGGCGAATCGGAGATTTCTTTTCCTTCGTGTCAGTCATGTCGCGTGCTTCTTCGACGTCTGCAAGCGGCACGTTTTTCTTCAATGTGCCGTTGTTGAGCTTGATTACACACGTCTGAGAGGACTCGCGTATCTGGATGAGCACTCCGATCTCGTCAGTGCCGACGACACCAACGAGCATCCCGGTCTTCAGTGGCATGGTCGCTGATGCCCGATTGGGAGCGGTTTAAGGGGGGATACTTTGAGGTGGGGATCAGCCGCCGCGACCTTTCGAGTCTTCGTATCCATTAACAGGCACAGAGCGTCTTCCATTCTCTCCAGTGTTTGTTGCCGATGCTGTTCCTGCTGGCGGTGCAGGTGCTCTAGATACACTTTTAGCCTTCGTTGCTTGGTCGAATACTGTTCTTCTGCAAAGACGCGTTGTTTAGTAAGCAGCTGGTGGAAAAGGGCCTTGTTGGGGTGCTCCTTGACAATTTTGCCTGTGCGAAGATGCAGATAGTACTGCTTTCCGTCCACTTGATCCAGCTGAGGAATCCACTCTTGGGGCAGTTTAGACTTGATCACTTCTCTCTGCAATGTGGCAGTGTACTTAGTCCACTCTGATACGAATCGAGAAGCTTCCTGCTCCATCTCTCGCTCTACTCGGATCACTTCAGCTCCGACATTGCGGTGCCAGTCGACTAGTTCTTCATCAAATGCCAGCATACGCTAAAGCCAGAGCATACAACGTCAGATTAATGAATTCTAATGCTTCCACACTTGACTTTAGGCGAACCTTCCCAATTAGCTGGCGTTGCCGCCAAAGTTTTTCTGCTGCTCGTCGTGCTCGAATTTGCTCAAACGCTCGAGTGAATTGAGCTATACGGACGCACCGCGTCTGGCGAACAAAGCTTTGGATTCTTCAAAAATTATTAGTACGAACGGATCCGAATAGAAAAGTGAATACGGGACTTACCGCACAACTGCGTGCAGCATTTGATCGCTAATGTCCGTGTGAAAGTAGAACATTGCGTAACCACACCGGTACCAGTAGATCCATTTCCAAAAGCAAAACGTGGCAATGCGGCGAGCTTGGTTTCGCCTCAGGAGCGAGTCCATGGAGTCACATCTTTGTCGGTAGGACTTGTACAGCCCCAGCAGACGTTGTTGTAAAATCCGGATTGCTCGCGCACGAGTGAAATTAAAAAGTGCGCACGCATTCTTCATCTGCTGATTTCGAAACCAGTACAATCGGATCGCGCGTTGAATTCTTCTAGTAGCAACTTTGCGGAAGTGCTCAGTGGCACGTCGTTGGCTGCTTTCTCGCTCAGCCAGTTCACGTTGCAATTTCAAACTCGCTTGAAATGCAGCACTGGGACCCGCCAAAGGGACTACGATTGTAGCCTGCCGACTTCTCACGTTGCTGAGCTGCGCAGCAGCATTAATACTCCCTTTCGCTTCCACAACATGTTCATAGAGTTGTAGCACGCTTTTATGCGGCAGTTCTTGCGGGTCTCTGCTCGGATTGGCGTCTGCGCTGTTCCGTACTTCAGCTTGAGGGCGATTACTAAGACTGGAGGTAGCAAGATAGTTCTGAAATCGCACGCGCGCTTCTAGAATGGCGGCAAGCATCACGTCATACGGCCGATTGGTGTCCAGCTGCAGCAGGATGCGGTCCATTTGTTGTGCGTAGAGTATTTGCTGCGAGAGCTTTGCTTTGGGCATCGATGCTTGGGACTGCGTTGGATCCATTGCCATGAACATGTGGATGGATCGCCTGTGAGTCTCAGCGTTAGCAAGCGTCCGTTCGAGATGCAGAAAGCAGAGCTTACTTGAGATGCAACCGCAAGTCGTCGCAGTCTTGATTATTGGACACAGCTTGGTCTCGTTCCAATGTCTCCAGCACACCGTCTTCACGTCCTATTCTCCATTTTTTTTTTTTTAAGACGTCAATAATCACGATCACTTCTTCTGTACGCACTACAAGTGACTCACCAATACGCCAGTCCTCACGAAAGCGGCAGGCAGCATGCTGCTTCATGCGGTTTGAGTTGCTTCTGGTATCTCCTTTGATCTGAATCTGCTGCTGAAGTGCCAGCAGCGTCTCAACATCAGCCGCACGACTGCGCTGGTACCGGAGCAGCTCATCATACACGAGCTTCTGCTGCGCCCACGTGGCTCCGACCTCATCTCGCTCGAAGAGCAAGAGTCCCTCGGTCTGTCGCTGGTCCTTGGCTCTGGCTGCGTCTGCTCTGGCTCTGGGCTTGAGCATTCGGCCTCGTTGCCACTTGGCGCCTTGGCTCTCCGAGTCGTGCATGCGCTCTTTCATGGCGAGGAGTGATGGTCCTTGAATGGCCATTTAGACTCTTTGACCTTGATTTGTGAATGCACCTACCTTATTTTGACACACGCAGTCCGAGTGAGTGGCTGCAGCACAAAGCACCAGAAGACCCGAGAGCATGATCCGGCCAATGGTGCGTCTAGTACGAGCGCGCGTGCGTCGTCCTGCGGCTCTGGCGCGGACCGGAGGCACAGCATTACCTTTGCAAGCGACCAATGATGTGCTTTTGCCTGCTCTGGCTTCGTACGCAGCGTTTCCGCCGCCGTCCAATGCGCTGAGCTGTCGACACTTCAGCTCATTCAAGGATCTTGGCATTAATGAGAAGCTGGTGACTGCGCTGGACGAGATGGGGATCCCATCGCCCACAGGCATCCAGGAGAAGAGTATGAAAGCCATTCTGGCTGGCAAAGGTATGGACTTGAAGGTCTCATGCGGCTTAGTGACGATGTCTAACAGGCTGCTGCTGGTGTAGATGTGCTGTGCACGGCGCAGACAGGCACGGGCAAGACACTGGCGTATCTGGTCCCAGCCGTGGAGAATCTGCTTCGTGCTGAAGCAGCTCAGACTGACGAAGAGCGCCTAAAGGTTTTCTACAGTCGGCCGCAGGTGCTCGTGCTGCTGCCGAGCCGAGAGCTCGCGCTTCAGGTGAGCGAAGTCGCCAAGAAGCTGTCGCACTCGGCCAAGTTTTCGTCCGCCGTGGTCACGAGTGGGGAACGCAAGAGCATCCAGCAGAAGAACACTGCCCGACGTCTAGATATGATCATCGGAACGCCCGGCCGAGTGGCCAAATGCATCAAGAACGCAGACTTCTACGTGTCGCGCATCAACACCGTCATCGTGGACGAAGCCGACACGCTGTTTGACGCCAAGATGGGCTTCCGCAAGGAACTAGACGAGATCTTGGCCCCCATTCAGGCAAGCGCTGCGAAACGCGGCCAACCTCTACAGATGGTTCTGGTGGCGGCTACGATCAAATCGCCTCTTGACAAGGTCATTAAGAAACGATTCGGCGATCTGCGCATGGTCAGTGACGACCAGACCCATCGCACACCCTCGACCATCCAGGAAGAGTTCATTCGTGTGACGCCTGAGAACAGACACACGATACTGCGCGAGGTACTTCATGCGCGGCAGCACAAGAAGATGAAGACTATCGTGTTTTGCCGCAACGTCGCGAGCTGCCGTTCGACTGACCACATGCTTCGAGAGCACGGATTCGAGTCTTCGTGTCTGCACGGCGAAATGCCGCCGCCTACCCGCCACCAGTCTGTGGACCAGTTTATTGTAGGAGACTCGAGCATCCTCGTGTGCACCGATCTCGCTGCCCGTGGTCTTCATTTCGACGACGTCAACCACGTGATCATGTTCGACTTCCCCAAGTCCGCAGTGGACTATGTGCATCGCGCCGGACGCACTGGTCGCGCTGGTCAGAGAGGCCACGTCACGAGCCTGGTCACTAGGTACGATCTGACTCTGGCCCGCACTCTGGAAGACTCGAAACGCCATAAGAACATGATCAAGGAGCTCCGAACGCCGGTCTCTAAGGAGCAGAGTGCCATTCCTATGGACAAGGACGACACCGCGCCACGCGAGACCAGTGGCAAGAGTTTTGCGCGTCAAGCCATGAAGAAGGCAGCTGGATACGGAACCAAGAAGCTTCGAACGCATCGCGTCCGAACGCTCCGACGATAAGTTTGAATGAACGGAAGCTTCAACAGATAGCCAACAAAATCAAAAAAGATATATTCTGGAAGGAGGTTGTACGTTTACTTTCTATTGTCTAAGTGTGCCACGCGTGCTTACCGCTGGCGACCAGCCATACGACGGTACATCGATTCCAGCTCCCGCTTGGCATCGCCTGGCGGGAAGTTGGACAGATCGTAGTAGTGCGGAGCGATCTCCACGAGCCACTCGCCACGGATGCGCGTGTTCAAGCGGATGTAGTTGCGGCTTGTGAGCACAAACTCGTTGTAGACGACCCATTCGGGCTTGTCGTCCAGCACGCAGGACGGGTGCAAATGCACGACCTGGTTGTCCTTCACGGTCACGTACGTGCCGGAGCTCGACTTGTGGCCCACTTGCATGAAGAATCCGGACACGAGCGATTTGATAATATTCGGGTAGTACTGCGCCGAGTTCAGGTCCAGATTCGAGTACGTGGGCATCTCCAGGCGCTTCATGTTGCGAATGAGCTGGTCGCGCACGTTGGACGCAGCTTGCAGCGACCGGTGGTTCAGGTAGTTCTCAAAGCACCAGTTTGGGTCGCAGTTGTTGAGCTTGTACGCGTGGAAGACGTTCAGTAAGGCAAGATGGTCACCATCGTTGTGCGCAAAGTTGGCCTTGGCCTCGTTGGCAGCCTTGGCATCGTTCTTCGGGCGGACAAATGGCTCCGGGACCGACAGCATCGCCACAATCGTCGCGACTTCCTGCGGGACCTGGTAATCGCCCGAAGCGATCAGCATCTTGGCCAATTGCGGGTGCACGGGCAGCATCGCCATCTTCTTGCCCAGCTCTGTGAGCGACCCATCTTCGTCATCAAGCGCGCCCAAGTAGTTGAGCATTTCCAGCGCACGCATGAGCGTCTCCGGAGCCGGAGGGTCCATGAAGTCAAAGTGTACGAGATCCTCAATGCCCAGCTGCAGCAGCGTGAGCACGACGCCACTCATCTCGGAACACAAGATTTCCGGATACGTCTGCTCCTCCAGGTCGCGAATGAACGACTGTTCCGTGTACAGGCGGAAGCACTTGCCCGGACGCGTTCGGCCAGCACGACCAGAGCGCTGCTTGGCCGAGGCGCGCGAGATCGGAGACACCAGAAGCGACTCCACACGACTGCGCGGGTTGTACACCTTCTGCTTGGAGAAGCCTGGGTCCACGACGTACACAATACCGTCGATAGTGAGCGAGGTTTCAGCCACGTTGGTGGAGACCACGATCTTACGGCCCTTGGGACCACCCGGGAAGCGAGGCTTGGGCGCGTCCTTGAAGATGAGCTGCTGCTGCTGCGGAGGCAGCGTCGAGTACAGCGGATACACTTCCACGGGGCCGTACTTGGACGAGTCCAGGCCGTCGCACTCGGCGCGAATCTGTCGGCACGCGTTCTCGATCTCTTCCTGACCCGTGAGGAACATCAGCACATCGCCTTCTTCCTCGCACACGTGAATCTGCACGGCCGTTCGCACCGCCGCTTCCAGGTAATCGCGCTCCGGCTCCGGCGTGTAGAAGACCTCGACAGGAAACGTGCGACCGGGGATGCAGATCAACGGCGCGTCATCGAAGTAGCCCTGGAATTTCTTGGCATCCAGCGTGGCACTCATGACCACGACCTTGAGGTCCGGACGCTTGGGCATTACCTCCTTCAGCAGACCAAAGAGGATATCGGTACTCAGCGTACGCTCGTGGGCTTCATCGAGCAGGATGACCGAGTAGTTGGACAGCAGCGGGTCGCTCATGGCGTGTTGCAGCAGCATACCATCGGTCAGGAAGCGCAGCTTGGTCGAGGCGCACGTCACGTCTTCGAACCGAATGGTGTAACCAACCTGCTGACCCAGCTCTACGTCCATCTCTTCCGCCACACGCTTGGCAATGCTCATGGCAGCCACTCGGCGGGGCTGCGTACACGCGACCATCTTGCCAGTGCCGCCTGGGATGGTCATGTTGGTCAGGAACTGCGGAATCTGTGTGGTCTTGCCACTGCCGGTCTCGCCCTCAATGACGATCACCTGGTGCGATAGAACAGCCTCCTGAATCTCCTGCAGGAAGCCGTACACCGGCAGCTTCTGGCGCGTGGCCACCAGGCTGTGGTACCGAGCCGAAAACGGCGCGTTCGTGAGCGGATTGACGGAGCCACTGGCTACCGTAACGGAGGCCGGAGGAGCGTCCGAGAACCTGCTCTTGCGCTTCTTGACGCCGTTGGCGTCGCCTACATCGAGCGTGCGCTTGCGATCCATGGCGCCGTTTCTTGGTGTGTGTCGCTCCAAAGTTCGCGCTGCTTTTGGTTGGTCAACTGCCAGCGAATCCTTCGGACAACATTCGCGTTACATTGAATCAATTTGCGTACTTTAACGGCGATGGCGTACTTTGCATAATGCGTACTTAAACGACTAGATACAGTTGATGGATGCTGTGGATGAGGAGAGAGGGGCGGCACAACGTCGGCTCCTGACATGGCGGATCCATCAAGCGGATGTCTTTCTAAATACAGTACGCGGCTGACGTGACATAGATTGTATCAGTCGGATGCGGTTGATTTAATTATCTAAAACAGACCATACTTTATACACTAATTAACTACAGCTTTAGACATAAAGCGCTTAGACACGTTCGATGCCTTCCTTCGACACCGACGCGGCCTTGAGTGCAGCTCTGCAGTCGGGGATGAGAGCCGAGGCGCTGATGGTGAAAAACACACTGCCGATGAGGTAGTAGTTAATGGCCAAGTACATGTAGTCGGAGCTCTTTTGCGCATCGTCTTGAGCAGTGAACTTGGGTAGGTAGTAGTAGCTGCCGATGATGAAAAGCAGCGCACCGATAGCCGTACCCAGGCAAGAGACCGTGAACCAGCACTTGAGGTTGGACCAACGAAAGCCCTTGGTGTGCTTGTCTTCGTGCGTGATACCGACGAAAACGATGTCCACAAGAGCGCCAATGACAAACAGGACACTGCCGATGACGAAGCACCAGCAACCGAGCTCACTACTGCGAGCGTAGAAGCTCGGGAAAAAGTAGACAGCACCAAGGACAAAAATAGAGGCGGCGGCAACGTAGGTCATGCCGTTGTATGCATTGCAAACGCGACGAACGGCAGAGCCACTGTTAAATCGGATCGTGTCAATGAAGTCCATGTTGGCGCCAATGAAAAAGCAGATGCAACCGAAGAAGTATAGCCAGCAGCCAATGAGCGTGCCCTTGCCGTTCCAAAGGATGGAGTACTTGGGGTAGTAGAAGATTGAGCCCACGAAGAACTGTAGAGAGCCGAGCATATACGCGACGACCTTGGCCACCTTGTAGATTTTCTCGGCGTTGCTGAGCGAGTGCACAACTTCGTCATGGGCCTTCACATCCGGGGTTTCTTGCATTACGTAGCGTGGAGAGAGAGCGGCGTTGATCATGGCGGATGAACAGAGCGGAGTCAAATGGGAGGCTGAGATGGTGCGCGGCTTCAGCAGTGCACGGCAAAAGGCAAAGTGACTCAGCAAAATGCAGACAACATGGGGACTGGAGCCACAATAAAACCTTGAAAAACCTCAGCGCAACACGTATTTGGCAGGTTCTCGGGACTGGATGAAAGGGAAGGGATAGGGCACTCCAACTTGTGATGGCACCACCCATCTTTTGGAGAATTACTGTAGTATTCCTAATACAGGGAAGTATACAAACACCAAGTCCGATTCCAACACGCCATCGGATGAAATACAGCAGATTTGTGACTGTAGTACTGTATGGATGGGCGGAGGGAGGGAGTCCCGTGTTGAGATGGACTGCGCCGTTTCTTTCACAGAAAAGACTCAGTCGTGGGAGAAACACGCTTTAACGTGCGGTGCCTTTGCAGAGGAGGTCACTAAAAGAGAACTAAGGTGGCTCACCATCGGAATGTGGAAACGGTTGGACGCAGGAGAGGCATCCCATTGAGTCCCATATGGAGGGCCGCATGGTGGCTTGAGAGCTGGGAGCACAACAAATGCTGCACGTCTGTCATTAGGGTTAGTGCAGATTTTATATGATCCGCTGCGATGGGCAGCGCATCCAACACGGAGAACTGCGTGCGGTTAGGGAGAAGAATTGAATCCCTTTTTTTGCAATCAAACACGGAGAATGCAAGAAGTGGGCTGGTTTTATCGGTTTTGGCAGGGTATCGGTCTATTCATTCGATGATTTTGGGCGACTTAATTCTTACTGTACGATGTTACATTAGCCAAGCGTCAGTAGAGATTCTCAGCAAGGTGACACATCTCTTAAGCTGAAGCAGACACCTGCCTGCGGATCCTCAGGATGTAAAGTCCCACCGCGAAGGACGAGCAGCAAAGCAGTTGTTCGATCTACAGTAGCTTCGTCTCATTGTCCTTTCGGCTCAAGTAGCGGTCAAAGCTTTTCTCATTCACCAACGAAGAATGTACGCTGAGGTCACTCCTTCAAATGTCGCGTTCTGCATTATGGTGCAAATTGTAAGCGTGACATTTGGCATATCCTGCTGTGTGCTACAAGCCTGTCTGATGACCGTGGCTGTGGTGCTGGCGCATGCAGCACGTATGGCCTCTGAACCTAGAGTCTGGTGGGATACCTGTAAGGAATGTAAGTTGAGGCAGAGCTTTGACGAACGAAAGACGGATAAGCATGAAGCTCCTTGTACCATTGCAGAGCGATCGGTAGAAACTTTTAATAATTTATTGTATTAATTAGAAGAGGTTACTCTTTGTGATAGGTGAAGGGAGATGGGAGACTGGCTGCGGATGCCGTGTTTCCCGAGTGATTGGGTTCCGGAGATGGATACTCTGGTCGGTATCCGATCAAGGGCAACATCCAACTCACAGAGTGACGCTCCAGCCAAACCAGCGAACTCACTGACCAGAACACGAAAGCGTTGGCAGAGACTGCCCCAGAGAAGGGCAGAGATAGGGCCAGAGCGTTGTCCTTTGGTTCGAGGGTGAAGCGCTCGCCAAACTTTTGTTGCACCTGTAGGGTAAAGTATCCACGCTCCAGCTCTTTCCTACAGTAGCACTCGCAGTTGCTTGAACTGGTTCCAGCAACAGCTGATCCAGTTCGAGCCCATGGCCAAATCTTCGATTTGCTGCAAATGATCATGATGGGGCCTGGTCCTCCCACCCAACATTAACGCAACCCATGCATGCTCGACTCCCAGTATCTGAGATCGTACCGTACAGTAGGATTGTACGCATCTGTACGGTGCTGAGTCTGAAGCTCCTGTTTGAGACAGCCTATAGTCAGTGACACTTGATTGGTCATATGCTTCTACGTGGCTTATGCGTGTGCGGTCGGCTGCAGTGCTTCATATCTTGGTCCACGAGACATCCGTCTTCATAAAGCGCTTGCTCTGCGACATTTAATTCTTTCGCAAATCGTCGAAGCCGTGGGTAAATTCTCTGGTGGCGCATTCGCCTCGCAGTGCCACGAAGTGAACGTTTGGCTTGCGTTACATTGAACAAAGAAAATAAGAGACGGCCTTCTAATCAAGGAGAGCAATGTATCAAATAGTGACAGCCTTGTATTGACAACCAAGTGGGCCATTGCACTGGATCGTCGCGCAAAGAGCTGAAAAATCCTCTCATGAAGGCAATCCCAACACGCAAGCGAAGGGCGTCACGGACAACTAAAGAGGCAGTCTCTTCATTGGTCTTGTTTGGCACCTGCAATCCTGCTGAAGGGAGCCATACGAAGGCTCAGTTGGAGCTCACGCAAGCATGTGTCTCCGTCTCGGGCATCTGTGGGAGCGCTCCGGTCCTTTGCAATTGATCAAGCCTTAAAAGGCCAACACAACTCAATTAAGCTCGCATTCTTCAGCATGGCTAAGGACAGTGGCGACGACTTCTCCCAGGACAAGAAGATGCTGCTTGAGACGTTAACGCAACAAATCATAGGCCGCGACACGCTGTTCCGATCGCCCTTTGGCGACAGAGCGATCTGCTATGCTGACTATACGGCCAGCAGCAAGTCGCTGCTCAGCATTGAGCAATACATCCAGCAGCAGGTCATGCCGCTTTATGGAAACACGCACACGACCACGTCCGTCACAGGTCTGCAGTCCACCAGCTTCCGCGATGAGGCGCGACGGATCATTGCTCAAGCTGTGAATGCCAAGGTCACCGGGCGTGGAGCTGCAGATTGTGTGCTATTTACTGGGTCTGGCACTACTAGCGCCGTGAACAAGCTCGTGACCATTCTCGGTCTAAATTCCTCGTTGACCACTGAGCAGAAGTCGCACAAGAAGCTGCGGCCTGTGGTATTCGTGGGGCCATTCGAGCACCACTCCAACCTGCTGCCGTGGCGCGAGAGTTCTGCGGACGTCGTGCGCATCCCAGAGAACGACAAGGGACTCGTCGATCTCGTAGTACTACGGAAGAGACTGAGGCAGTTTGCTGACCGGCCGCTCAAGATCGGCTCGTTCTCCGCAGCCTCCAACCTCACAGGCGTCCTGACAGACACCAATTCGGTATCTGCATTGCTGCACCAGCATGGCGCGCTTGCGTTCTGGGACTTCGCGTCCTGTGCGCCGTACGTGGAGATCGACATGAATCCGATTGTGAACGATCCATGGCTGCGTCCATTCGTGCACAAGGACGCAGTGTTCTTCTCCGGCCACAAGTTCCTAGGCGGTCCTGGCTCGCCTGGTGTTCTTGTGATCAAGAGCCGCCTTCTGAACAACGACGTGCCGTCAACTCCAGGCGGTGGTACTGTGGTGATTGTGACCGATCGAGAGCATCGCTATTCATCAAACCGAGAAGAGCGCGAGGAAGGCGGAACACCTGATATCATCGGCAGCATTCGTTTGGGCCTGGCGTTTGAAGTCAAGCAGCGCGTTGGTCATAAGACCATCATGAACTTGGAGCATGCCCATGTGAAATATGTTCG
>JAADVW010000214.1:0-48011 GCA_023335875.1 Elongisporangium prolatum | reverse complement strand
TTCCATAGCTTGATGTTGTAGCGGCGCTTGCCTGTACGAATCAATGGGTACTGGCGTCAATACCTTCATGGCAAGCAGCCGACTAACAAAGCGCTACTCACATTCGTCGTAAAATCCGTAGATGCGGTTGATAGAAGCGCATTCGTGGTTGCCACGCAGGATGAAGAAGTTCTCCGGGTACTTGATCTTATATGCTAGCAAGAGGCAGATGGTCTCGAGACTCTGCTTGCCACGATCTACGTAGTCACTACAAGCACACATAACGAGCTCAGCTATGACTTCATACCGGAAAGGCCCAAACGACACATAGACAAGCTCACCCCAGGAACAGGTAGTTGGCGTCGGGTGGGAAGCCGCCGTACTCAAACAGACGCAGCAGATCGTAGTATTGGCCATGGATATCGCCTGCCCAGATAGTCAACCAGAGCAATGTCAGCCTTCCGCGTTTCACATGCACAGCTTCAAGTGGTGCGCTAATCGTTACCGCAGATCTTGATCGGTGCCTCCAGTTCCACCAGGATCGGCTGGCCTAGGAATATCTCACGCGCGTGCAGACACAGACCGCGGATCTCGGTCTCCGTGAGATTCACCTGCTTGCCGGGGCGTGCGCCGCGCACACTGAGCAGCTTCTCGATGATGCCATCAACGTCGATCGGGTCCAGGGACGCGGCCATCGTCTCTTCTCTTCCGCTGCAACTCGCTTTGTGCCGCCGCCTGGCTCTACCTCTTCGCAGCGGTTACGGACCGCGACGTATGTTCGGACCGGTTAATACGTGAGGAATGCGTGCAGAACGTTATCTTGTAGAAGAGCCGCTGGATCTTGGCAGATAAATGTTAGAAATCTCAACTGGCCAACGACATACAGAACGCAAGTAACAAGGCATGGGTTCGCTGTTCTGATAGCGGAATGAGTTGAACGAGAGAAAGCGTGAGCCAGCCACTTCCGTCTCTACTATACATCTCCTTCCTATTGCTCTGTCTGTCTCTGCTTCACATCCTGTGGGCAGGCGTGTGTTCGTGTGTGTAAGTGCGCATGACAAATGGCTCGTCTTTGCTTGACAACCGGATATCCGGTAACGATCATGCTACCACGCTGGCAGACTCAGTGGACTGGTAAACAAGTCAGAGTGCGCATTGTATCCGGCTATACGTATACTGGTTTGCTTGAGTTTCCCATCGAACTCATTTCGCCAACTGAGTCATGGCCAACGCCATGCACTTCCTTAAACCCTCGGGCTCGGGCTCAGCCTCCGCGTCCCCGCTGGGCAGCATTCCCTTCGCCAACGTGCTGCGTAATCGTCGGAAGCACAGTGCAGAACCCAAAGCGATGGCGGAAGCGGCTCAGGAAGTGGCGTTCTTGCGCAGCAATGCGCAGGCGCGTGGCAACGACATGGCTCCCCCGCCTGCGTTCGTGGGCGCAGCAGGCACGTCGCTCATGCACGCTGTCTCTTCCTCTTCGTCCAAAGGCGTGACCGACTCGATCGTTGAGCTAGACACTGTCACCAAGGTACACACGGCCTTGCCACTTGATCTCGTTGCATTGCTCGGACTTACGCCGTTGTACTCTCTTCTGTTAGCAAGCACCTCCCCATGTTGCATTGCGCTATGGCGACATCATTCGACTGTACGCACGCAGCAAGTTTGTGGGGCCTCCAGACACCGGCGGCTACGTTGGCACGTATGAGATCGGCAAGCGTTTCCGTCCTGGCAAGACAACGAAGAAGGAAGGCGAGCTAGCGTGCATCCCTCCGATCGTGAGCGATGGTGCGTTAGTCTATCGCCCTTCAATGTTTCGCGTTATGTCGACCAGCGGACTCAGTGTGGGCATGTCCGTGAGCTACGGCGACGTCGTGGTGCTCGTGAACGAGCGTGGCCAAGTGTGGAACAACAAAATTGGCGTGGGGCCGACAACCAAGAACGGGTACTTTGGTCCTCGCGAGCAGAATACGCCTGGCGAGATGTTCCTGTCCTTCTACCAGCTGCAAAACGACGAGAGCGAGAGCAGCTCTGAGTCGTCGGACGATGAGGAAAGCTTCCTTTCGTTCAGCAACATTGCCAAAACCACCAAGAATATGGCCGAAACCACGTTCGGCAAAGCCACTCAAGCAGACGTGCATCTTGCTTCAGCTGCGATGCGCACCATGGGCAAGGTCGTGTACTATGGAGACCGTAATGTGATCATTGATGTTGCTGACTCGAACCGCATCCGGTCCAAGTTCAATCGTGTGATCACGCACTACCGCAAAAATGACGAAGCTGTTGTTCAGGGTGGCTACTTGCGATGCGATGGACGCGGCAAGACGATTCTGTTTGAGATGCACGGAGCTCCACTTGCTAGCATAATGTCTGTTGACGTCATGGACCAAGCACCCGTTACGATCAAGGGGAAGTCGTCGGTCACTTCTGTGCGCTCAACTCAACGAAATATTCTTGTTGGGGAGCCAATTGAAGTGCAAGACCTGCGCCGATCTAGTGTGGTTACCTTGCAATTCACGGATGGCGGCAGCTCCAAATTTGCTAGACGCCGGTTGATTGAAGCCCAAGAACAGCCTTTTTTTCGATTGGTTGAAGGCGGAGACCGACCGTTGCGTCTGCGTGTGCATGCGAAGCGTTCCCAACGTCGCCGTACAAGACTGAGGGGTACATTCCGTCGCACATACCGAGAGCTTGGTAAAGTGTGTGCGTTTGTCTTCGTGACGTACTCCAGTGCTACCTACCTGACATCGCAAGTCTTTGGCTCTGTGGTTTTGCTTCCTGCACTCGTCATTGGTGTCGCCTCTGCCATCGTCCTCTTCTTTGTGGAGTTTCTCTTTCCTGGGAAAATAATTGGCTCACGAAGTGTGAGCGAAGATGAGTTGGCGCACAGTGACTGGCAACTCACAATCCTCGCAATCGAGGCGTCAGAGACCGAACGCGTCGTGAAAGTGATGGACGATGGTTCGATGGTAAAGAAACACAAGGTTGTACCCAAAAGTTTCCTCGTTGCTGAAAACGGAGACGCTACGAAGGCTGCGGAACGATATGATTCGACTCTTGCTTGGAGAAATGAAGTCCGAGCCGACGGAATCCTGCAAGAACCGCAGCTTCACTACAGTACCATTAAAACGTAAGCAGACTCAGATTGGCTCTGGTCTTCATGATTTGATTCTAACTGATGGTGTTGTTTTGTAGATACTACACTCAATATCTGCATAAGCGAGATAAGCTTGGCCATCCTGTTTACTTTGAAAAGATTGGAGCCATCAACATGAAGCAATTGCAGAAAGAAGGTACCTTATTTATTTCTCAGACCTTGTTTGCGGCGTGATTAACGTATTGTCTTGACATTGAAGGAATATCTCAAGACGATTTATTTCGACATTATTTATTTGCAATGGAGTTCACATTGAAGTATGCTGCCCACGAATACTGTCGCTGTGATGCTTGTGCTTCTAGCGATACATGCAAGCTGCTCCTTGTGCTTGATGCCCGTGGAATTGGCATGCGTGATTTAACGGGGGAACCTTTCGAATTCATCCGTCGATGCACTGGCGTGATGCAGCGTCATTACCCACAGAAGTCGTTCAAGATCTTCTTCGTAAATGTTCCAACATGGTTTGGGATGGTGTGGAAGAGCATCAAACCAATGCTAAACGAAGCCCCTCGAGCCAAGACAAATATTTTGACGGAAAGTGAAGTTGCGAGTGGTCTTTTGGAATATATTGACGCAGACAATCTTCCTGTTGAGTACGGAGGTAATTGCGCTTGCAATGGTGGATGCGACAAGCATTCAGCGTTCCAGGAGCTCCAGCAGTCATTGGTCGATAGTGTTATCCAAGGAAAAGATTTTCATGTCGGTGAGCACCAAACGAACGATAGCACCGACTCATCTCCAACTGGAGTCTCTTCTGGTAGTGATCCGATGACCAACACTGAAAGCAAAACGTTGAGCAGAACGATGAGCTCTCGAAACAAGGATGAAATGAGCCAGCTCTGTCTCGTCGAAGACCCGATCGTGTTAGCCCAGTCAATTCCACCTGGATCTTTCCGTGACGAAGTCTTGATGGCTGGATTTTTGCTTCAGCGATCTCTTCGTCACAAGCACTTCAATCCCATTTGGCACCGCAGATTCTTCATCCTTCATCGTAAGTTCGCTGTATGCACTGCTGATCTGTACTCAACTGACAACAACTGACTTAATTGCTTGGGTATATAGCGGATTCACTGCGTTTTGGAAAAGCTTTAGACACTGAAATCTTTCAGATCGTGACATTTACCGAAGAGACGATCGTTCGCAAGACTCCCAAGGCCAAGGAAGACAATAGCTTCGAGCTTATCACAAAGCTGATGGCAAACAATAACCATTCGCTGTTGCTTTATGCTCCGAACGCGAAGCAGTTAAACGAGTGGGTCGACGCTATTTCATTAGTCATAGCGAAGCTTCGAGCTGCCACAGCTTCGGAGCGTGTGCCAGCGCTTTCTCCGAAGCGCAGAGCGACCATCGACGATGGATCATCGAGAGAATCGGTCATGAAGTCTCCGGTGCTTTTCCACGCAACCTCAACTGGAATGTAAATGATAGATGAAGCAGCGACCGTTGGAAACTGAAACGACCTGGGGCTCTTCAGCTCAAACCAGCATAACCTGAACCGAGTCCCTCCTGCGCCATGCTGTCGAATCAAGAACCAAC
Source organism: Elongisporangium prolatum (assembly GCA_023335875.1). NCBI lineage: Eukaryota > Oomycota > Peronosporomycetes > Pythiales > Pythiaceae > Elongisporangium > Elongisporangium prolatum. The sequence goes on along the minus strand of JAADVW010000214.1, from coordinate 43,342 downwards.
GCGAAAGGCTCGCTCGTTCTGGCAAAAGTACCCAGAAGTGTGTATGCATGAGATTGCGTTGTTACTAGCAGCCCTCGGAATTGGCTTACTGATTAACGCTTGTAGAAAGAAGAATTGAATCAATACTGGTATTCTGCTGAAACAGTGGATGCGTTGGCTGATGAAGTCCTGGCGGAGACACCCACGCGTGGGCGCACGGCGTTCCTTTCTACTCCTAGTGTCTATTTTGCCGTCAAGTCAAAGCTGACAGCTCAGCAAATCGAGTGCTTCCTGTTCGATGTAAGTGGCAAGATCGCTGAGTTAAACACTATTGCTGATAGGCTGCTGTGTACCTGAGGCAGTACGATGAACATTTCGCCTCTGAAGGCGATAACTTCGTAGCGTTCGATTTTAACCAGCCGCTTTCGATCACGTCCGAATTCCACCACACATTTGACTTCATCGTGATTGACCCCCCTTTCATCACGAACGAAGTTTGGGAGAAGTACACTGTCGCCACTCAGCTGTTGCTACGCTCAGACCACGGACGCGTCTTGCTCAGTACTATTGGTGCGTGCTTCAAGTTGTGTGCACCTAATACTGACTGATTTAACTTGAATCTTGTATGGGAAGCAGAAGAAAACGCGGGTCTGATGAAGTCATTGCTTCAATGCCAGAAACAAAAGTTCAAGCCTTCCATTCCGCATTTGGTGTATCAGTACGCTCTCTTCACCAACTACGCGTCCACGCGCTTGAGCCAGAGTAATCCAGAGATGCATGAGGAAGACGAGGATTGATAAGATGGACGAATTTGCATATCCAATGATGAAATCCGCTTGCTAATCTTCAGTTCTTTCTGTTGGATCATCCTCTTCAAAGGAATTTTCAATCGTCGGTTTTGCTATTGACGTCTAGCTCAAAATAACTCTTCACACACTATGTGAAGGAATCGCAAAAGGCTTAACTGATCAAGGTACGCGTGCCCAATCCATGTAGATGGCAGCTTCTTGATCGTCTTATGGTCTAGTGACGATCTCATTATGTATTCTTTTTGGTCTTGCACCTGAAGCCAAGTGCCAAGATGCTCTCCTTCAACAGATTCATGCGATCGAACCGATCGAACGAGCTGAGGCCAGAGCCTTTGGACAGACCATCATCGCCAACTTCGCAGCCATCTCCGCCAAGACCATCCGGCTCATCGCCGTCCAGATCTCCAAACTCTTCGCCCAAGGTGAAGCCAGTCGATCTCAGGATCATCACCTCCGACATCGAGGTCCAGTGCGATACTTCGCCATCTACCAAAACCGCTTCCAGGTCCTCTCCGACGGCGATCCGCCCGTCGTCATTGATAATCGATGCTGCTCCTCCATGCTCCCCCCGCATTGACCTCGCTCTGTCGTCTCCGCCGTCTTCTCCAACAGGCCGTGGGAATCCCAGCAATCAGTCGCAAATGCGAGGTTTCTCCGTCATGTCGTTCCGCCTGAAGCAATTGGTTTCCAAGGAGAAGCGGCGCTTTGAGGAAGATGGCTTCAACCTGGATCTCACGTACGTCACCAACCGCCTCATCGCATTTGGTTACCCAGCCGAGAGCTTCGAAGGCATCTACCGCAATCACTACAAGGACGTGTACAACTTCTTCGAGCGACGCCATGGAGCTAACTACCGCATCTATAATCTGTGCTCTGAGCGCTGTTACGACAAGGAGAAGTTCCACTGTCGCGTGGGGGAGTATCGGTTCGACGACCACTGTCCGCCTCCGCTGGCGCTCTTCCAGCCCTTCTGCGAGGACGTCCAAGCTTGGCTTGAAAAGGACCCGGAGCACGTTGTGGCCATTCATTGCAAGGCCGGCAAAGGACGCACAGGAGTCATGATCTGCGCGTACATGATCTACGCCGGTCTCTGGTCTTCAGCTCACGGTGCGATCCAGTTTTTTGGTTCAGCGAGATCGAAAAAGGGCGAAGGAGTGACGATTCCGAGTCAAAGGCGATTCATCCGGTACTTTGAAGCCATGTGCCGCAATGGACGCACAGCTGCAATAACGTCTTCAGCAGAAGAGTCCAAGCGGATGTGCGAGGATGACTCGTCCAGAGCAGCCCAAGAGCGCGATATGACTCAGATAGAGTACATGACGCAATGGGAAGAAGCTATCGAAGGTCGTGGGCTGGCTTTAGTAACGCCACGACTGCCGCGCCCCGCCCCAATCCTGCCACCGCCAGTCAATTTGGTGCTGACTGGCATCAAGATCTGTGGCGTGTACTCGCACAAGCGCATGGATCCGCGCATTCGCGTCGAGTGTGCACAGGAAATCCACGAGTTCGAAGGCCCGTTCAATTACTCACGACCGCGTGGCTTGACAAGCGATACCAGCGAGAGCGCCAAGTACTTGCCTTCGTCTGCGGACTCCGCATTCAAAAGTGACACACCGCCTCAGTCTCCGACCTCCGGAGCCTGCGTCGACATGGATCTGGACTGCGAGCGCAAATGCGTCGTGTCCGACGAAGTGAAAGTGATCTTGCGCCACAGAAACGGTAACAAGATCGGCCATTTCTGGTTCCACGCGTCTTTCGTGGAGCAGAGCACCGGGAGAAGCTCGCTTGAGCTTGTGCTGACTAAGCATGAGATCGACCACACGATCAAGGACATCAAGAAGGGCCACAAGAAGTTCGCAGCCAATTTCGAGATCAGACTTCGCTTCGAACACGCCACAGCCGCCGATGTCGCGGCCAGCTCCGCTGCAAAGGCCCCAACGAGAAGGCCGCCGCCTGGTTCGCAGTCTGTTGAGCCGAGTCCGTCGGACCAGACCGAGACTGTTCAGACGAAACCAGCCCTGGCTCAGCCGAAGCTGCGGTCCTCCCTGCCGCAAAATCGCAGTGAAGGCAGTCTGGTCGCTGCCAGCAGAAATCAATTGGCCTCTCGCACATCGCCCAGCAGCAAGTTGGCCGTTCGACCGCGGTCCAAGTCGGATACTCTGCATCTGCACAATATCGCGACCATTGGAAGCACCACCAGTGACGACGCCATCGGCACCACTGCAGATCACGACGACGCGGTTGTCGTGGTGGCCACGACCCTCAAGAGCTCATCAACGACCAAGAGCACCGGCCTCTCGTCAAGGTTCTTCTCCATGCGCAAGCGAGAGGTGTCTATCGACGTCTCGACAGCGGCGGAGTTCAAGTCGCCAAGCCATTAACGCACATGGCTACATTTTCCACAGGCCGCTGAACGGGTCTGCTTCAGTAGATGGCAACTGCTCCTTCCCATGTATACGCGTATACCTGTGTGTTTCTATCCCCCGATCAAGTCGATACAGACTGTAAACAGACCTAGCGAAGGGGTTCACCTGTGGAAACTAATTCATCGTCCAATTGCAGTGCCGTCACAACCAAAAATCCACCAGAGAGCCAGTGCGCGGGATGAGACACCAGCCGCGTTCCCTTTTCTACGGGTCCTTCCTCAATAGAGCGCTGTGCTCCCCCGTGCACGTCCGCCAGGCAGACGCAAATCGGCCGAGAGCTACGCCCAGGACGACATCATGGGCTTCTGCCTCTCCAAGTGCATGCCCGAGAGCGACATGGCCACGGAGCTCGAGGCCGAGCTGGACGAGAGCAACCGCAGCTTCGTACAGCAGCAGGACACCAGCGCCTTTGGCACTACGGCGCTGCTAGCGGTACGATCATGAATCTCCGAGGGAAAGGCAGAGAAGGAGGTGGACTGAATGGTGACTTTGGTGATCGATTGCAGGCGGATGAGGTCGTATGTCTCAATATCATCGGCGAAGGGCCGTCGGGCGTGATCTACAAGGGATCGTACCGCGGCAGCGTCGTGGCGGTCAAGAAGATGAAAATGCTGGTCAAGCCCGCGGCGCGGGAGACCATGGAGATGGAACTTCAGGTCGAGGCTACGCGCATGGGCAGCCTGCGCCACCCTAACACCGTGCTCTTCATGGGCGCGTGTCTTCAGGGCGAATACTTCTGCATCGTGAGCGAGTACTGCACGCGCGGCTCGTTGTTCAACGTGCTGCACGCGCCCAAGGTCTCGTCGTCCTCGTCGTCCAAGGACCCATCGCTGCAGCGCTCCAACAGCTCCAACGTCGTCAGCAGCTCCGAAAACAACTCTACCGGCAGCGGCCGCGCTAAGAAGCTCAATCTGAAGTGGAGTCTGCGACTGCGACTCGCTCTTGGTGCTGCTCGCGGCCTTCTCTATCTTCACAGCGCCGACCCGCCGCTGGTGCATGGCCAGCTGAAGAGGTACGCTTCCTCTTTAGTCTTGGACGTCCAAAGCTTGCGACTGACTAACGTCTTTATGGCTCTCTGCAGTACAAACATCCTTGTGGACGACTCATGGAACGCCAAACTGGCCGACTTCGGCACCAAGCGCGTGGCCGACGCCGTGGGCTTCGATAGAAATAGAGCAGACAGCATGGAGAGCAACGCCACGACGCTGCTGCGATGGACAGCGCCCGAGCTGCTCAAGACCAACGAGCGGTCGGGCTCGTCCAAGAAGCGGTCCGTCCCCACGGGCGGCAACAGCGAGTTCCCACAGGCTGTAGACGTCTACAGCTTCGGCATCGTCATGTGGGAGCTCACAACGGGAGAGATCCCGTTCGCCGACATGCAGAACAACCGCGAGATCCGTGAGTACGTGTTCCAGGGCTACCGGCCGGTCATGAAGCCTGGCCAGTGCGACATGAAGTGGGCCGAGCTCATGGCGCGCTGTTGGTCGCACAACGCGGCGCGACGGCCGTCTGCGGCCGAGATTGTGTCGACCCTTGAGAGCATCAGCAAGGCCGACGCCGTGGCCCAGTCCAACAAGAAGAAGGAGGTGCGCGTGGTCAACAGCAATCGCGCCGACTACCGCTTTACGAACGACAAGCAGCCGCGGTCCCGTTCCAAGGGCACGTCCAAGTTCAAGAGCAACGTGCGCGTGGCCTAATGGAGCACCATTTTGGAGAGTCGAGTGTTCGGTGTGTACGATAAAGAATGAATTGATTGATGGTAGGCGAGCGAGTCGACTAGAAAAAAGAGTTTCTTACAAGATTTAATATAAAAGTCGCCAGTTTAACCGAATCAAGCAAGTCGCGACCGCAAAAACACACGCCGCTTGCATTGCGCAAGATGCGCCGCTGGAGACCGAGTCGTGTGGCTGTGAGGCGCTGTCTGTCGACGCAGGCACAGCCCAGAGCGACGGCCAATGTGGACGTGTGGGACGGCGAGCCGCTGATTGACTCCTCACGCTGCACAGACGCGCTGGTGCAACGAAGCGACTTGCGCGTGCTGGAGAACGTGATCACGGAGCAAGAGGAGCTCGTCCTGGCCAAGGAGTGCGAGACGCTGCTGCGCAGACGCCGGTATGAGGAGAACCACTGGGACCAGGTCATCATCAAGTTTAAGGAGATGGAGCGGTCACGATGGAGTCCTGGTAAGCACATGGACCACAGACAAGGCCGTCGCCGTTCAACTGACTGCGTGTCTTTGCAGAGACCACCGCGATCCTGGCGAAGCTGCGCCAAGCGCCGATCCTGCCACAAGGACTGGAGTATTTCCCTGCTGTTCACGTCATCGATCTGGCGGAGGATGGCTACATCAAGCCCCACGTGGACTCTATCAAGGTGGGCGGGCGATCGTCACTGCAACTCCAACGGCTGCTAATGCGGATGCGCGTAGTTCTCTGGCCAAGTGGTCGCGGGCGTGAGTCTCTTGTCTCCATCGATCATGCGTTTCAAGGAAGAGCAAGGTCACTCTATCGTCGATGCATTTCTGCCGCGACGCTCCATGTACATGATGACGTGAGTGGCTTCGCCTGCTTGGATGCCTGGCTGGGATCTGCTGACACTCTCTTGCGGTGTGGGCTCAGTGGCCGCATTCGCTATCACTATACACACGAGATCCTGCCAGGCGTGCAAGTGTTCAAGAACGACACGCTCGTCGATCGCACACACCGGGTCTCCATCATGATGCGCGACGTGTTCGTGGATCTGCCTGACGACATGAAGGAGTAAATCCCAAAGACAATGACAGATTCAAACGGAGTTTGCCTATGAAGATGACAGCGACAACCAAAGCCTCCACATTTCCACTGGCACTTATCTAAGCAATTAATCATCGCGTGATGATGTGCACGTGCATATTGGAGGCCTGGTACACTGGATCCAGAGTCTGCTGCTCGATCTCCTGAACGCGAAAGCCCTGCTGCTGTAGGAATGCAAAGAACGACGCGCCGCGATCACCCGCAAATCGCGCTTCATGCGATGAAACGATGCGCGTGTTGGCATGCGATAGATGACCAATGGTCCACACCAGCTTCTGGGCGATGGACGGTTCGCCGTAGACCAGATCCGAACACAGGATAACGTCGAACGGCTCATGCTGCGTACCGGATTCCTGCTCGCCCCACATGAGAGCCTCTGCGAGCACTTGGCCCTGGATGTTGGCTCGGTTGGCCTCAATGTTTGCCTGTATCCAAGGAAGAGCCACTGCCTACAGTCGCAAAGCAAGCATGAGTGATTAGCATTCTAGATAGACGAGAGCCAAACGCTCACGCACCATGTCAGTCAGCACCACTTCTTGAGCTCCAAGCACAGCGGCTGCAAGGCCAGGAACGCCAATGCCGCATCCCAATTCGATCACGCGCTTGTCTCTAAAGTAGCCCTGTTAGCAAAAGAGATCTTTGAGCTCCAGACCAGCAGTTCCTATTGCTCGGACCAGACAAACCTCTTGGAAATGCGTCGAGTGGGTCAGGAACTTGGCCAGTACGAGAGCGCAGTCCCAGACCTTGGCTTGTTGACCCTGCTTCTCTCGGAAGTGCACGACCAGGCCGTGGCGATTGTCCAGCTCCAGCTGCGTCTCCTGCACCTGATCCTTGTCAGCTCCAGCCACCAGTCGCTGTCTGGCCGCCAGGCCCCATGATCGCTCGGCATACTGCCGCACAAAGCGCTGCGCCTCTTGTCGCTTCTGCTGCTGCTTGGGCGTCTCCTCGAACAGATCGTCGTCGCTCTCGTCACGACCGAAGAAGTCGTTCTCGCTCTCGCTGCTGCTGCCTGTTGCGTCCATTTCGTTTGACAAGCATCCATTCGGCTGTTGTTTTATTGTATATTTGATACCATCAACTCTCATAATTCACAGATGTAGACACATGCAAGCTCTGCTTTGATTGGCTTTGCACTCGGCAGCATGAGCGGAACCATCGCGACGTTTGACACGCTCGAGACAGCCGACTGCGTGGAGGCGTGTCCCATTGAGGGCCTCGAGACATCGCTAGTGATGGCCACCTACCAGTTGCACAAGGCGGCGACCAATGGTCTCGACCATGACACGCGCTGTGGCTCGCTGACGCATTTCAAGCTTCAGCACCAGAGCCAAGAGGGCGACGACGTCATCGTTCAGGAATGCGAGCGTATGTCGACGCCCAGCGGTGTCTTCGATATCAAGTGGTCACCGCAGAGACTACAGGACAAGGCGATACTGGCGGCTGCCACAGCAGGTGGCACGCTAGAGTTCTATGAGCTTCATGAATCCGACCGCGTTCTCAAACACTCGGGCGTCTCGGCCCAGGTCAGTGACGCCATGTGCCTCTCACTGGACTGGAACAACCGCGTCCTCAGCAACGCGCAGCCTTCTATCTGTGTCAGTCAGTCGAACGGGTGAGTGGGTCGACCGGGCAATGGATACGGTTGATGTGCTGAACCCTTGCTTTCTCCAGCGCCGTGTCTGTATGGGACTTTGGTCCACAAGGCCCAGCTGAAGTCTCGCAGGTGCGTGCTCTCATGCGCATTGCCATTCTACTCCGTACTAACTGCCTGTCTAGTGGCGAGCGCATGACCTGTTCGGCTCACCCATTGAGGCCTGGATCGCCGCGTTCAATTGCCACGACCCGAACGTGCTCTTCTCCGGCGCAGACGACGCAACACTGAAGGGCTGGGACGTGCGTCTGCCTAACGACTCGGCATCCATGGCGCTGTTTAAGAACTCGCGCGTGCACTCTATGGGCGTCTGCAGCATCCAGTTCCACCCGAATGATCCGAACCTTGTGGCGGTGGGCAGCTATGACGAGCACATCAGTCTCTGGGACCCTCGCAACACGCGTTCTCCTCTGACCACGCACGGCACCGGCGGCGGTGTCTGGCGGCTCAAGTGGCATCCTCAGGCTGCTCGCAAGGTGCGTAATCGCGGTTGGTTGCAGCACAGACGAAGCCGCAGAGCGCTGACAAGAGCTCTCATGACCCTGTAGGATTATCTGCTGGCCGCCTGCATGCACAACGGTTTTCAAGTGCTGCGAACGGACAGCAGCTATGCATCACTGAAGCAGGCCGCACACTACACGCAGCACGAGTCGCTTGCCTATGGCGTGGATTGGTGGCTAGATGCGCGCTCCTTGGCTTCGCCTGCACCCGTGATCGGCAGCTGCTCGTTCTACGATCATACGTTCCACGTGTGGAGGCGGTCGCTGGCCACCTGCACAGGCAGCCAGTGACCACGTCTAATAAGAGATGAGCAGCTTTCCACAGTGATCAACAAGCGCTCCATCTCCCTTGGCTTTCTGCTTGGTGCGCTGACTTCCGCAACACGAAACCGGACAGGAATGCGCAGAGACTCATGAACAGTCTCCCGTCCGCTTGTGAGCGAGACAGCAGCTTGATATCCACTGCGATCGTCGACTGCCTTAGTTGGTGTCGTATCCAGTTGCGTGGTGTTTGCGGCGCCAAGCGGATGGACTCGGCCCTCTGCAGTTGCGACATTGGGGGGAGGCTGATCTGGTGGATGCTTCTTTTATGCACACTAATACGTGCGTCATGACGTTATACTGTACAGTGGAGTGTCAAGCGTAAACAGCACAATCATTGGTAAAATACAAGCAAAAAATCGTTCTGAAAACGGCCAAAGGTTTCTCTTACAGCCAAGTTAATATTCTTTTCATCGAAGCAACGTGGACACGGGAAGAACACGTCGTTTCAGTTCTGGTTCATACTGCTTCTTGTTCAGTACAGTTGTTACCTCTGATTGGCTTAACCTAGTTTTTATGGATTGACTAGATACAGTAGTATCCAGTCATAATTAAGAACAGAAACAACGCACAGGAGACGTCCCGAACGAAGTCCTTGTGCTCAGACGCATTAATTCTCTTTCTCTAGCAAAACCCCGCAATCTACAGAAGAGAAGGCAAGTGCCACGCTGTTTCTTATGGAGTTCGCATTTCAAGTAGCAGCGACAGTTGAGCGAACCAGGGACCGCATTTCCCATCGCAGGCGCATGCGTCGTCGCATTGAAGCAAAAGGATTTCCGTGAGAAGAAGCACCAAGACCAAGAACAGGATAGCCCTCTCAAATCCACGGCTGCATCGTTTGAAACACTGACGGAAATGCGCTCCAGCGGACCAGCGCAAAAGCGATTATCCCCGCCGTGGAAGGGAGTCACGGTAAATAAATTTCATGAACAGCTGAAGTTTTAACATCAGCTAGAGCGTTAAATTCGATTTAACCAGAGTCGAGCAAGGTTCGGATTTGAGGACGTGCCATGCATGAGGGAGTTGCTTCGTACGTTGCTGATGTAAATACAAATGCCTATTCAGCCTGAGCGGCACCATCGCACCTTCAAAATCATGAATAGGGAACATTCACGTATGTAGATCCCTCCAGGTGGATCATACACTTAAGGACCACATCTCGTGTACTGACCCCACCAAGCATACGATATCGATATCAAATTCCGCAAGTGATTGACATGGCCAATGCTACTTGGTCAATGGACAGCATCCACATTCCAATTGGCACCATGTGTTGCTGTCGTCACAGGTTGGCCCGAAGTGTACAGTACTGTACTGTAATGCACAATTGTGCTCCCTTGCATCCGACCTTGCTCAGATATTCATAATCCTACCCTACATATTAATAATATTCAATTTCTTTCATGCCGTACTGAAAAATTTCTTTCTATCAATCTATTTATTACGCTTCGAATTTATTGTTGAGCATAAAACGTCCCCGACTTTAGTGGGGTAAAACCGCGACATACTACCATGCGTAAAACCGGAAGAGATGATAATTTTCTTGAGGCCCAAGCAAGTCACCAAGTTTCTTTGCAGAACAGCGATGCCATCTTGAGTACGTTAAGTCTTCTTTGCGCGCTCCTCCCCCGGGCAGCCATTACCGCAGTTCTTTAGATGAGTCAAAACGCCTGTCGGGGGTACGAACGTTCTCTCGTTGCGTGGTTGCTGGGATGTGTACACTACAAGCTTTTCAATCTTTTGGTTTTGGCGGTCTTCTTTCCTTCCGGAATGTCTGAATCAGTTCAGCAAAGCGACACAGCCGAAGTTTCTCATGCTGCATACAGTGTAGGGATACATAACCTTAATACATGATACCCTTATCAAACGCATGCGACTTAACTCGCATTTAGTGATTCTTCTTTGATCAAGACTTACCAAACAGACGCCATATCCTCTAAAAACACATACTAGTCTCCTCTCCACAGTGGCAAGGGTTTGCAACTTGTAGTTGTCAGTTTACGAATTAGGGAGGGAAAAAGTTCTCCAGGTCTCTACAAAGAGCTTGTCCTTCACCCCTAAGATGGGCGTTGCTAAATAAAGACTCGACGGCTGCCACCCAAATGCTCGCACATTAGAAACTTCCGTGTGGGACCAACAGAATCCCAGCGAGACTCGTTAGCATCTGCGGCCGGTCAGTTTGTGGCGGCCCCAGTGACAACCAGCAGTAACCACTTGCGTTTCGTCCACAATGGTGGACGTCCAGCGAACGGGCAACTCTGCGCCGAGGGGCTCAGCGTCGTCCCGCGCGCGCGGCAGTGTCGCGCTCCACCTCAACTACGATCACATCAAGATCGAGGCGCCACTCGACGACTCGTTCTACGGCGCCGGTGCAGGTGTCGGCGGGGGTCCAGCGTCTCTGTACTCAGCCCATCCCTCGTTAGGCTTACACGGGACTGCTCCGGTCCATTCACGGGACCACAGTGCAATTATCTCTGAAGAGGAAGGTGACGAGGACGACGACGGGGAAGAGCTCTTCGCCTCGTACTCGCCGTGCCCGCTGCAACAACCGATCCCGGAACTCACGCTGCGACCCACGGCTTGGGAGTATTACTATCCCCAGACTACAGACCCGTCCGCATCAATATCCTCGTCCACATCCTCAACCGCGTCTGATCCATTGCTCGCACGCGCCAAACTGCCCAGTGTGGCCGACCCCGCTTCGAAACTGCGGTCAAGTGTGGCCCCCGCCACCAGTCGTTCCATGAGACCAGGCGTAAAGCGGCCGCTCGAAAGTGTGGCGTCCCCTACAGTGTCCATCGCCAGCTCCATGCTGGCCATGCGGAATAACGACGACACAGAGCGGCCCATGAAGCAGCAGCCGTCGCCTTCGAACGAGGTGTCCACTCCCAAGCAGGAGATCGGTGGTCCAGCCAACAAGAAGACCAAGGTATCGCGTGAGCGCCAGCTCAAGATCAACGCCGCCTCACGACGCTGCCGCAAGAAGCAAAAGGTACGGCCTTGTGCTGTTGCTGCTCTGGCCTTTCCAGACGCTCATGTGGCTTTGGTTCTCCCGTAGTTGGAGCTCCAGTTCCTGCGTACGCACGTGGTGGAACTTCAGAGCGCGCTCCGAGATCAGGTGAACCACCTGCGTGGCAATGCGGCGCAACAGCAGCGCGCATCACGTCTGGCTGCGTTCGTAGAGGCCAGCATCCAGAAGGTGGACGCCATGAGCTCTGGTGCTCGCCCGACCACACCGAATGCGACCACGCCCGTCATGACGGGTGCTGGCGGTGGCAGCTCTCGGTCAGAGGCCGCGGTGGCAGCGCTGGCTGCCTCTGCGCCCTTCGACCTCGACCTGCACCACCACCACAAGTCCGGAGATGAACGCAGCGGCGACGAGCACGACGATACAGCCAGCCACAGCAGCAGCGACGTGATCAACCACATCGAGACAGACGACGCCAGCAGCATCCACCTCATCGATCCCATGGTGCGTTTCTCTACTGCTAGTTGTGCGAGTCCCGCTCTTTCAGTCGTGCTGACAGTGCAGCTCTCTGTGTAGACGGGGTACTCGTTGAGTGGCGAGCAGAAGATGAACCTGCTCAAGATCGCACAGTTTCTTCGCGTGAACATCGACCTTGAGAGCCGCAGCTTCTGCCCCGAGGTGATCTCGTGTCTACCCATCGAGATGGACGGCTGGCAGCTGCGCCTCTCGATCACAGAGAAGAACTACACGATCCACAACTGCAAGTTCTTCCCGTGCAAGCCCAACGACATGTTCGACTTCTGCTGGGAGACCAACGTGTCGCAGAAGATCAGTATCAAGCAGCGCAAGAAGCACTATTGCGTGGTCACGCCTCTGGCTAGCGATGTGGCCCACGTCTACTCCAAGACTATCGGCAAGTGGTCACTGGCTGTGCACGGCGTCCCGAACGTGAGCTACAACAGTCTCATGTGTCGCAAGAGCGACAACGAGCGTGCCATCATCTGCCAGCAGAGCGTGCTGGAGGAGCGCGACTTCCAGGACGAGACCACGCTGCCGTGGCTCTTCAAGCGGTGGGTCGTCTTCCAGCCGCGTGTGGTGGACGGCATTGAGGGGACGTTTGTGGAGGCATACCGTACGGCCAGCTACGCGACGGGCCGGCTCATCTACAAGGACAACAACACGTACGACAGCTTTTGCGAGCACCTCATCCGCCGGTACGCCGAGTCGAACTCGCTGTTAGAGCGCATGATGGCGCGCGACCGCCGTTTCCAGGAGGTGGCCGGCTTCGACGGCAGTGACTCTGGCGACCTGGACTCGGAGGACGCCACATCGGACCGCATGGTTAAAGACCTGCTCCTGTTCTAACTCTTTATTGTAAACACAAACCGATTATATGAGTGCGCATATACCTCTCTCTCCATGTGTTTGGTTGGTTTATGTGGATGTGGGTCGAGAGTCTATTATCTATTTAAACAAAAGCATTGCGCCTTGTCTTTTTCGTTTGCGTTTTGGCTTTTGAGTGAGTGTGGGCTCTATGAGGATGAGTGCAGTTACACATAAAGATGCTTGTTGCGGGGCTTGGGCGGCAGGTTCCACGTCACGTCGAATGGCCGCGGCACTTCTCGCAGCGCTCGCTCTTCCTCCGTGAGCTGCGAAAGCTCCAGTAGATCGGCCGCGAAGTACTCCTCCTCGTCCTCGTCCACGTTCGGGTCGCGCGCGTTGACCGCTGCGTCGTCCTCGTCGTCCTCGTCCACGCCGTCGAACTCGTCCTCGACCTCCTCCGAGTGGCTGTCGCCGCCCATGTTCACGTCCAGCAGCTCGCTCTTGCGCAGGGCGGTGGCGGTACGCTGGGCATGGCGCTTGGCCGTGTTGTCTTCCTTGGTCTTCTTGGCCTTGCGCTTGGCGCGGGCGCTGGCTAGATGTACGTCATCGCCTGTGGGTGGACGGCGGCTCTTCAAGCGCGATACATACGCGTGTAGTACCTCGACGACCTGCGCGGCCTCCGCAAACGACGCGAACTGCAGCTCCAGCCGGCCGTTGGTAACCAGCACGCCCTTGGGCATCGAGTGCGGCACCTGCAGCTGGAGCCCGTTGCGCACCAGCTCGTCATTGATCTCCTGGTAAAGATCACCCACACGCGTGCCGAACGGGATGTTCTGGATCGAGATGGACGTGCGCTCGTGCGCGTTGGACGAAAACACCGGGCGGTACTCCTTCCAGCCGCCCATCATCACGCCAAAGATCTGAAGCGCGCGCTGGAGAGCGCGGTTGGCCACGTGCTCCGAGGCGTACTCGACCACGGCGTGATATCCCGTCTTGAGGTCCGAGGCGATCACATGAGTCTTCTTCTTGGGCGTGCGCGTCTCCCGCACAATCGCCCTCTTGCGCTTGGTGCTGTCGCTCTCGCTGTCGTCGCCGTCCAGTTCGTCCAGCTCCAGCACGTCTTCGACGTCATTCAGCTGCGCGCTGGCGTTCAGAATGTCCGGAGCGCCGTCTACAGGCTTAGTGAAGAAGAAGAAGCGCTCGACGCCGCCAATGTGCTCCAGCGCGTCGCGCAGATGCTTCTCCGTCGTACCGTGCGGCAGGTTGCGGTAGAACACGCTGCGGTTCGGCTGCCAGCACGAGTTTAGACGCTGCTCGCCCTGCGCGTTCACGCTCACGAGCGACGCGCGATCGCGGATCACCTTGCCTGCGTGGCGGAGCTTGACGCGGCAGATCGTGAGGGTCTCGATCGAGAGGTGGTGGAATGTCTCCTCGAACAGCGACATGATCTCGTCGGCGCAGCGAGGGCCGAGCGTCTTGCGCGCGTCGTCCAGGAAGGTCTGGCCGAAGGTCGTGCGGTTGGGCCGCCACGCGAGCTTGTACTTGAGAAAGCGCGAGAAGAACATGTGGTACTGGCGGTCGTCCAGCACCGACACGATATTCCAGGCCGTGGTCACGACCTTCTCGCGCTGCTCGGGCGAGAGCTTGGGCGAGATGGACTGCATTGGGTCCACGTCGTCGATGTCGTGAATCAGAATGTGGCCTACGCGCATGCGCGACTCGAGCAGCGCGCGCAGGATGGCTTCATGGCGCAGCTGGTGGTGCTGCAGTGCATTCGTGGCCAGCTCCGAGCCAAAGTCAGCGTACGTGGCGTTGTTGCCCGAGAGGAACGGCACGAGCTGCGAGAGCACGGGCTCGTGGAAGTGCTCCGGGAAGACCGTCTGGATGTTGCAAACCATCTCCTGGAAGATCTTGCGGTGCAGCTTGGACGTCTTGACGGACGCCAGCATAGCAATGAGCATCTTGGAAATCGTCTCGTTCGACATCTCCTGCTTCATGAACTCGATCAGCTCGTGCGTCTGCGCCGTGAGCATGCGGAAGTCGATGCGGTCGTTCTCAAGGTTGAACTCTTCCCACTCGGCGTCCACTGGATCGGTTAGGAACGCGGCTCCGGGAGCAACGGGCGGTTGTTTGTCCAGCCCCATCATCTCGGCGTAGTGGCCGTAGCCTTCCATGTCCAGCACCTTGCGGAAGTCGTTCTTGACCTGCCACAGACTCGATTTGGTGCCGCGGTGCTGGCCGTGGATGGGCCGATGCACAAGCTTGAGCGAGTTGAGGCAGGCGAGACGGCAGTAGCAGAACACGATGCCGATAAATTTGGGGTCGGCCACCAGGTCCGGATGCAGGCCCATGATCTCCGGCACCAGCAGTTCCGAGTCCGACGACGACGCGTGGCCATTGAGCTCCGTGGGCTCATGGGCGAAGGCCTGCGAGCTGTCCACTGCCTTGAGCGAGTCGATCTTGAGCTGGTCGATGACCTTGTCGCGGCCCTGCAGGAATGCGAGCAGGAACTCGTACTCCTTGGTGTGGGCTGGGCCGAAGCGGCCTTCCAATGAGCGCAGGAACTGCTTGCGAGAGAGTGACGTCACCCGCGGCAGCGTCGCGTATTGCGCCACGCGATGGATGACCTTGCCGATGTCTAGCTCCGTCATGGAGTGGCGCAGGATCGCGAGAATGCGCTCGGCCTTGGCCGTGGCCTCTTCGCGCGATTCCTCGCGGATCTCGTCGCTCTCATCGCCGTTCTCGACGTTGCTGGGGAAGCCGATGCGCTGCGCCGTGAAGTCGATATCGTGGAGTTCGTCGTCAATGTCTTCCAGGTCCACTGGGTTCTGCAGCGCAGCCGCCACGGAGCCAAGGCTCGTCGGCTGCTTGGCCTCGGAATTGCTGGCATGCGTGAGCCCGTTCAGCGGCGCTTCCTGGTCCTGGCGCAAGACCGCGGTGTCGCTGAACGCGCGTCGAGCCAGCAGAGACTGGCTGCGCTGCAGTTGCTGGCGGACGCCGCTCGTCTGGAGCTGCACGAGCGCGTGACGCAACGGACGCAGGGGCCGCATCTATCTCGCGTCTCAGGAAATGGCGAATTTGGTTGGCGCAAATGGCCGCCGCGCTCTGCCACAGCTTATCAGGTGCGGCCGTATCTAGTTCTACAGGTTTCCTGCGACAGGTGGGTAGAAATGCCGTATTTCTATTTCTAACGTTGCGCTTACGTTGCTCCAGTTATTTTAGCAACATGGCGAACCGTCGCCGCTTTGAGCTCGAGAGACGCCATGGCCGTGGAGAGCGCCAACCAGCTCAACCGCGAGCTGCTGCGCTGGATCCAGAGCCTGGACCTGGCCTACGCCGTCAAGCACGTGAAGCGGGACTTCGCCAATGGCTTCCTCGTGGCTGAGATCCTCTCACGGTACTACGACAAGGACGTGAGCATGCACTCGTACGACAACGGCATCGGTGTGCGTGTGAAGAAAGACAACTGGGACCAGCTGCTCAAGCTCTTTGCGCGGCTGCCGGACCTTGAGCCGCTGCTGGTGCGCGCCGACATCGACGCCATCATCCACTGCCAGAACGGCGCGGCCGTGACCTTCCTGTCCAAGCTCTATCAGTGCCTGACCAAGCGCACCATCCAGCCCACGACCGTCCCACAGCCGTCAGCTGCGCTGCCCACTGACTCTATCGCTGCGGCCAGCAAGGCGCGAGACGGGACCATGCCGCTGGAAGACATCCCGCCCTATGCCAAGCCCACGGGCTCGGCGCTCATCCGCGAGAAGATGTCGCGCGATCCGGCCATCGCGGCCATTGACGATGAGACGGAGATCAACCGCAAGGTGCGCTCCATCCACTCACAGCACGAAGAGACACTGCAGATCGACCGCCTGCTCACGGACGCATCCGAGCGGTATCCGTCATTGCGCAGCGCCAGCAAGGCCTCGGTGCTCAGAGGAGCCACCAAGCCGGTGCGCAATGACCAGAGTCCGGTGCTGGCGCCGAATCAGGTCGTGAAGGAGGTCCAAATCAAGCCCATGAACGAGAAGAGCCTGGAGAAACTGCGCGTCACACGCGAAGCCAAGGAAAACGAGTCGCTCGGAGCTGGCGGCTTGGGCTCTGGGCTCGTTGGTAGTGGTGGGTTGGCTTTCGAAGGTCGTGGCAGAGGCCTCGCTGGTGCCGGTGCTGCCGGTGGCACCATGAGTGGCGAGCTGGTGCAGAAGCGACGACCAATGGATCTGCTGAACGAGGGAGTGACTAAGAAGATGGCCTCCATGGGGCTACCGCCTCTGGAGCAGCGAGGCAAGGACAAGTTCGAGGTGTTTGTTGACTCTGTCCACGAAGGACGCAAGCTCAGCGACCGCGCTTGCGCGGATGTGCTGCTCGATATGGCAGACGACAGCAGCCAGACACTGGCGCTCGCGTGTCTGCAGTTTCCCCAGGAGTTCTGGAAGATCGCCGGCCTTCTATTCCCTCTTCTTCTGACCCATGACGACGAGAGCACGACTTTCCAGGCCACAATTGAGCTGTTCGTGCAACTGGGCCGCCAAAGCGTGCAGCGAGATGGAGCCGGCGCTATGTTGCTGGCCATTGAAAGTTTGTTGCCCAAGATCACGGCCAATCTGCGCTCCTACGGCAGCAAACGAGCCCATTTGCTGCGTGTGCTGTACGCGTTCGTTCCGGACACCGAGTTGGCGCACTTGCAGACCATTAAGCGCCTTCGTGAAGCGATGCCGAACGACATCGCGCTCTTCACTCACGCGGTGTCCATCCTCATCTACATGGAGACAGCGCTGGACAACACACTGGCCGATCTGTACCACTACTACTGCTGCATTGGACTCGAGACTTCGTGCGAAAAGCTTCGAGCAGCTTGCCTGTCGATGCTAGTGCCTCTCGCCCGGTACGATCTGTCGCTGGTCGTCGATCTCTTGCCTCGCTTGACACAGTTCTCCTCCCGCTCTGCCTGGTGGGAAGTCAAAGCCCAATTGCTGATAGTAGCGTCGGCGTTCCTGACACTCGCAGCCTCGCAACAGGATACCGAGTGCGATTTAACGGATCAGATCGAACTGGCGTTGACGATCATCGAGCGGGAATTCCATCCAACTGCCAGCCTCAACGTGCGGCGCGTCGGTCTGTCGTATCTGGCCAAGACACTCAGCAACTACCAGGAGCTCGTGCCGCTCTACGTGGACGTGCTCTTCAGCATTCCTCCAGCCGTTCGACAGATCATGTTAGTGCCCATTAGCTCTTCCAGTACGCACGAAGACTCTGCAATGGACGCTCACGAGGCCAAACAAGACGGAGTCGCTGCCGACGAGCTCCCGATACGAGGCACATCTGGAGCTCGTTACGTGCTGATGCTGCTACCAGGACAATGGGAATCGACTGCAATCGCCAAGCAGATCTTCTACGAGTGGAAGACCCAAGAAAGCAGTGAGAACACAAGAGAGATCCTGGATGTGCTGTTGCGGTGCTTTGACCAGCTACTGAATGGGGGCGACAGCGACAGCATCTGGATGTTGTTCATTCAAATGAGAGACCTGCTGTCTCTGGGTTTGCTCAACGCTGGGAGCTGCGGAGTCAGCGTCCAGCTCATCGAGTGCGCTCTGGCAGCCGTTAGGTCTTCTTCGTCGGCTCTTCCTGCCAACTTGGATGCTGAGCTCTTCCAGCACGACAGCTTCCTCGACGCAGTGCAGAAACTCGTGTCCAAGAACGTGGACGACATTCGACAACAGGCAGTGGTCAAGTTTTTGCTCGAAGCTTCACGACGCGATCGATCCACAGCACTCAGCGTCCAGCGATGTGTGCAGACGCTGCGGTCTGCATGCGATCCGCCCACGTTCAGTGCGTCTCTGTTCGCTAAGGTACTGGACTCGAGTCTGTAGAACTAGACAGAGGGATCAATGAGCAGCAGTGTGTATTTATTTCGGCGTTCGCTGTCTATTCCTTTGCTTCATACAAGCTCAACGCTCACGCGTCGCACATTTAGTAAACTGTAGTTCTCCACTGACTTAAACGACTGGAGCGGCAGACGAGAGCGCCGCATCAAGCTCTGAATCCACTTGTTCCATCGTATACGTCTTGCTGGCATCTGCAGCTGCGTCAGTCTGCTCACCATCGCTCAAGAGATCGTCGGTATCCCTGGCCACATCTTCGGCAGACTTGTTCAGATAGTCGCCAGACGCTGAGGGAGTCATTTCAAGCATCTGCTCGAATTCTTCGTCGTTCATGACGACTGTACTAGTGGCTTCTACTGGCTCTTGATCCGAAGAGCTAAATGGATCAGACGCAATCGTGGTGTCTGCAGCATTGTCAGTGGGAAACGAAGAGGCGGAGATCTCCAGTTCTTCACTGATTCCAGCGATAGCCTTCTCCACATTGTCTCCATGGAAATCGCAGTCTTCACTCGATGGACTTCCGTCACCAAACGCATCACCATCTTCACACGAAGAGCCCGGATCCGACACAAGGACAAAGTTCCCATCGCTTTCGCCATCAGAGCGAGCGGCGCTCTCGTTCGCAAAGCCGCCTTCTGAGAAATCAGTAAAATCGTCAGTTCTAGCCACCGACTCGAAAGATTCAAATTGGGCAGCAGAATCAGATCCAAACACAATCGATGTCGCATCAGCGCTTGGCAAAGCATCCAGTTCTACTGACTGCGTCTGAACAGAATATCCTCCGGATTCATTAGGCAGGTTCGACTTAAATGAGAACTCGTCGGCCTTTGTAGCTGCTGGAGCCTCAGAATGCTGGTTGAAATCATCGAATATATCAAAATCAGGGGCAATTTCGCTTCTGGAGTTCACAGCAGTAGTAGTCGTATGTTCAGGATGTGCAGCGTGGGACCTGAAGGAATCAAAGG
Source organism: Elongisporangium prolatum (assembly GCA_023335875.1). Lineage (NCBI taxonomy): Eukaryota > Oomycota > Peronosporomycetes > Pythiales > Pythiaceae > Elongisporangium > Elongisporangium prolatum. The sequence continues at coordinate 23,732 of JAADVW010000214.1, read as the reverse complement.
CTGAGGACTCGGGTTCTTCTTTTGCTGGCACGTTTGGCGAATGTCCGAAAGCACTAAATAGCTCCAAATCTGCCACAGGTTGGCTGCCAGAGTCTGCAATTGCAGTTTCAGATTCAGACGCTTGGCCGTGAGATTCGAAAGATCCGAATGTGTCTGACTCGGCAAAGTTCACTGTTCCTTCAAAAGCACCTGCTTGAGTGGAATCAAAAGCCTCGAAATTCTCTTGCTCAGTGCTTGGAGATTCTTCCATTGGTTCAATCGCATGGCTAACAGAGAGCTCATTGGTGATAATCGCTTGTGACCCATTGCTATTGCCGCTATTAAATGCGAGTTCATCAGTTTCAGTCATACTCATTGTGCTGAATTCAGTCGAGAGAGCTGAGACAGTGACTGGCGCTGAGAACGCTTGAAACGAATGAGAAGACGAGATTCCAGCCACAGCCGACTCGCTGGGAGCAGCAGCAACTAGTGGCGTAGGAACTTGATCGAACGACTCCATACTCGAAGCCTCTTTAATCAAAGATTCACTGGGAATCGCGTGGAAAGAGTCGAAGGAATCCACCATAGAGACCTCATGCATAGAGTATTCGTTCGAAGAGACTCGAGTATCCTGGAAGGAGTCAACAGAAGAGTATTTTTCAGGCATGACATCAGTACGAGTAGCAGACTCTACGGACACGGACAAGTCTTGGATTGCATCGTTTGATTCAGCAAAAGATGCCACGAATGCCGCTGAGCTCAGATTGATTGAAGCGCTTCTTGACTCACTGAAAAGACCAAACGATTCTTGGTCATTACCAGGAGCTTGAACATGACTCTCGAACGACGCAAAGTCATCAAAGGTGGGCACGGTATCAGATTGAGAATTTGTTCTCGAGTCACCAAAGAATCCGAAATCGCTACTCAGGTCGGTGATTGTGGGTGCGGGAGCTGCTGACGGCGCAGCAACGGATCCAAATAAAACCGGTTCAACAGGCCCGAATGATTCAATCGGAGCCATGCTTGTCGCAGAAGACGTGTCAAAAGATCCAAAATCACTAAACGAAGTCGGCGCAACTATTGCTACTGCTTCGTTTTCAGAAGCTGCTGCAGACTTGGTGCTTTCAGATGAGAATTGTTGAGTACCATCCGACGTCGCCGTCTCGACCGTGATCGCGACTCCGTCAACTTCTGCGGAGTTTGTGACGGACTTGAAGCCATCACTACGTGAAGAAGCCTCATTAAAGCTCTGCACATGTGTAGGAGAAAACGTCGTCGCGATCGCATCCATTTGTTCTTCCGTAGCCATCGAAGGGTGTGGAGGGCTAGAGAACTCGAAGTCGCCAAACACATCTGCACTCTGAGCTGATGAATCAAATTTCACATCAGACAAGTTTGCACTGGATTCTTGGGCTGTGCTGGCTGTTAGAGTCGTCTCTTCGCTCGACTTCACTGGACCAACAATAGAGAATGAGCTGGCAGTACCCACATTTGGATCGGATTTTTGGGTTTCTGATGCCAACTTTGGCGTGTCAAAAGGCTCTGAGGCAGACACATCGTCAGTAAATGGGGACTTCACATCAGTTACTGAAAACACTTCTGGAGCAGACTGAATGCCAGAATCGTGGAATGATGATGAATTGGATTGATAAAAACAATCAGAGGATTCTTGTGCATCGGCTGTCGGCTGAATCACATCATTAAACGACACAGTAGTAGTGCTATCGATTGCGTGTGGAGCTTTCGCTTCTTTCGCTGACAGTCCTACAGCAGTGTCGCTTCCAAACGCATCAAAATCTGAAGCTGCAGTGCTGACGTCTGAAGATAACGTATTTTCAACAGCAAATCCAAACGACACTTCATGACCAGAGTTTGCTCGTTGCGCAGACTGAAAATCGTCAGAGAATGAAGGAAAGCTGCCTGCCGAAGCACTAGAGTCGGACGATTCATTGAAATCACCAAAACTACCGAAATCATTCGTCGAACTCTCGCCAAAACTTCCAGTTGGTTGCTCAAGCACCACTTCGGTTAAGTAAGATTGACTTGGGGGGGAAGTCAATTCGCCTGATCGAGTTGGCGCAAAATCACCAAAGCCAAATGAACTCGACGAGTCTGGAGTTTGCTTTGAGAAAGAATCGAATGCTCCAAAGACTGGTTGTTCAACAAACAACTCATTGGTTACAGGAAGATCTGAACGAGAAGTGGTTCTGGAATCACTGAATACTCCGAAAGACTCTTGATCGTCTCTAGTAGTTACTGGATTGTCCAGAGAAGAGTCAAAATTTCCAATCACAGGCAATCTGTCTGCATCAGAAGCTGTTCTAGATTCGCTGAAATAACCAAAATCTCCACTCAAATCCGTGATAGAAGCGGGCAGCTGATCTTGCACATTGTTTAGTCCATTGACGGCAGATCCACTTGATACGCCAGAAGGATCGACAGTTGCACTTCGCTCCGCACTTCCAAAGTCTCCAAAAGTGCCAAATCCATTATCAACAGACGGAATATCGTCTTTCGATTGAAAAGCATCGAAGTTTCCCCATGATGATTGACTCGACTGCTCAGAGGCTTCGAATGCCCCAAATTGTTCGAAGCCATCGTCTGCTGCTGGTGGTGATTCGAACGCTGCCTCGAACTCTCCAAAACCAGTTTTTGACGCATCTGCGATGCTTTTGTCTCCAGTAGCAGCGCTGAAATCACCAAAACTGGTTGCTGCCCATTCTGTGGTCGCAGGATCATGAGACGACTGCGTAGAATCGAACGAAGGGAACGCGAAATCGCCAGAATCTGATGATGCTTCGGCTGGTGCCGCATTAAACGACGCAGAAAAGGCTTCAAATGTTCCAAAGTCGGTACCAGAGCTGACGGGTGCTGTCACTGGTGGTTCATTGAGAGAAGGAGCATCAAATGATGCACGAGGTGCAGATGCGACAGGCGATTGAAGCTGGACGGACGATAAAGAAGATCGAGTTGTTTCCACTACCTGAGGAGGCTTTCCGTTGGGTGGTTCTGTTGCTGTTGGTGTTATCGGTTCCTGAACGGACGGAGCAAAGTCCGGCACGACTTCCAACACGTTCACATCAATGTCATTTCCAGCATCTAAAGCACTGAAGGTCGACGCTTCTGCCAATGCGAACACATCAAAAACTGGAACACTTTCCTTGGGCTTCGGCGGATAAAAGTCCATCATTGAATCCAGCGACAGCAGGCTGCTATCGCTCTCCACTGCTGTGGGGGCGGCCGTAGCACTTATACTGTCGTCTCCAATAAAGTGGGTCGCCGCGGACAGTAGCTTCTCTCCTGCAGCAGCCCCGCTCTCTGAAGGCGAAAACACCAGCAACGATGGCGATGCAGGAGCGTTCTTTGGCTCGTCTGCAAATGCTTCAAAGCCGTCAGCTCGTGAGGACCAAGCTGAGGTCGGGGACGACGCTCCAACGAAGTCACCGAACGCACTGCTTGGCGATTGAATCGGCTCTGCTGCTGCCGTATCAAAATCGCCCCATGCTGCAGCTGTTGGGCTTTCGAAGCCTGTAGCCGCATCACTGTCGCCTGGCGTTGGTGAGAATAGGCTGCGCGCTGGCGTTTCAAGACGAGGAGACTCGAACGCCGCGCCTGACAATTCCTGCGGCTGGGAAAAATGAGTGGCTGGAGCTGGAGATTTCGGCTTGGCATGGGTATTGATCGTAAGACTCTCATACCGGCTGCCCGTGCGACTTGAGCGTCGAGATGTCGGAGACAACACCGTACTGGTGATACTACTTGCAGCTCGCTGCGTGAGTTGCGTATAAAGACTGCGCTTTTTGTCTTCAAGCTGTCGAGACTGGCGTTTCAGTCCCTCTAGCTCCTGCACCAAGGCAGGGATCGCCTCCATTGTAGAATTGCTCGTTCGATCACGGTCTGACGCAGTTGTGTTCATCTGCTCAATGTCCAGCTTCACGGTCTGGATCTGCTGCACGATCACAGTGCGGAGCTCATCGACTGTCGTGAGTGTGATATCGCCAGTCAATGCAAGCGGGATCACGATTGCGAGGTCTTGCAGTTGGCACACGAGGTCCTGGAGATAACGCTCCAGATTCCGGAGCGCTTCGTCCTCAGACGAGATCAGACGCTCTGCCAAGCTGGCCAATTGAGCCACGTTTGTATTCTGAGGCATCATAGCGACACGTCAGACCATCGCAATCACCAGGAAGTAGAGATTCTGCATGAGATACCTGGTACTCCAGTAGATCCGTCAGAGCCGGCACACCAAACAGCTTCTCAGGCGGACGCAAGCTGGCGGTAAAGCCGTCGTCCAGATCGAAGCTGCTCTCCGGTTGCTGCATCGAGTTCGCGTGGCCAGGAATCCAGGACGACTGGCTCAGCTGAGGGAAGAGGTACTTGGGGAACTCCAGCGGAAGACTCCGCAGCTCGCGCTTCGTACGGCACACGATGAGATGCATGACGAGCGAAAACTCATGGCGATGGATCAGCGCTGCGTCCGGCTGCAGCTGCAGCGTTTGCACTGACAGCACCAGCTCCGTAAGCTCCTGGTAAACGTTAGTTAGTCAAATGTCGGTGTAAGCCACACTAGGCTGACGCACATTGACAGAGAGTCCGGACTTGGCGAACAGCTCCATGGCGCTGTCGCGGGCCACGAGCCCACAGGCGTCGGCGCCCAAGCTCTCAAAGATGGCGTTGTAGCGGCTTTCGTCCACGTCCGCCATAGCGTAGCTGCGCGCATCCAAAGGCTCCTCTATACAGTCCACAGACAAGTGTTAGCGAGCGCAGGGCATGGATGATGGGCTCATTGCGTACCTGCAAAGCGGGGCCAGGCGAGAGGCTTCGCGTCGGTCTCCTCCAACACCGACGGATTGGACAGGTCATATCCCTGCTGAGCTAAAGCCACCAGTCGAAGCGCCACACTGAACTCGTTTCTGGAGAGAGAGTGCTGCGAGGCCGTCGCCGCCAGCGTCCACACCTGCTTCAAGGTGGCGACGGGCAGGCCGGTTCTGCCGAAGAACGCCACGGCCTGTGCGCCGCCGATGCAGTTCTCTCGACCAGTGTCAGCCGCCAGGAAGAGCCGCTCGTGGAACAGGAGCTCCTCTGGGCGGAGGCGACTGAGCCACAGCGGAGTCGTCATTCTCTCCCTACGTATGATCGTTTCGCTTGCTTTGGTGGCGATTGGCGACTAGATGGAGTAATTACTATGAAGGAAAGCGATCATATCAGTAAATTACTTAATAAGTACGGTTTGGATATCGTACTTAAACATGACATACGTACTGTACAAATGAATGCGTACTTAAGCAATGACAGCTTCAACAAGAAGGCAAGTTGAAGCCATGCAAGAAGCACTGAGGGACGTAATAGTGACCCCTGGAAATAACTGCGGTCTGACATCGCTACTGCACTGATACTTCAGTCTTCGCGAGTAGTCGGTTCTTCTCTTGGACGCATTTTCTGGCCACACACACACAACACAACACGTCACACGCCCTCAGAGCCATGGGAATCTGTTATGTACGCAGACAATCGACCACTGGAGACGATGATGATAGACCAGTACGTTTTGCACTCAAACGCCTACAGATTGCGTCTTGTCATGCTCCGTCTCCTCAATACGTACATGCTAATGGATATTTCCACGGATTAGATCCATGCGCACTGCACAGATTACCAGGAAAGGATCTTGTTGGCTGAGTCAGCAGCAGTGGACTATGGCACATGCTGAACAGCAAGAGAGAGAGAGAGAACGATAAGGCGTAGAACTGCGTCATGAAACGCAAGTGCACATTTTTCTGCCATATGACACAAAAGAGTGGCCATCGCTCGGTTGTCAAGCTCTCGCGTCCACGGATTTCTGCTGCTTTGGACCTCAGCAACATCTGGGCTGTTGTGCTCGCGCATACAGTTGGCCTCCGACTTTCTTTAGCGCTGCATAGTGGGGCTAGCGAACCTTGAAGCCAGGTGCGCATCCCAGTCAGCCTGGCTGCATATGCAGCGTTCTTCGTCGTGGGCCACGACGAATTTCCATGGACTTCTATCAGTCCGTCGGCGACCGCAACCGTTCGTTGCTCCTCATGAGGCGTACGTCTTCGCTCTTGGCTCTTCTTCCTCATGCCCTGTTGTTGCAACAAGCGGGAACCAGAGCCACTGATCGTTGCGACAAAGATCTTCGAGCAGGCGTGACAACGCGATGCCAAAGATAGGCTTTATACTGGTGGTTGGCATTCATAACCGATCATAGCGTTGATGCTGCTGTTGAATCTACATTGGCGATCGCACGGCTGAAGCGTCAGGACACAGATCGATCCTGTAGATCACAAGGCTTATCTACTGCGGTCCGAAATGCTGGAAAGAAGCTGGAAAACCAGCCAGCGAAATTCACTTGACTGTGTGGAAAGGTCACTCGGTCTCGAGGCGCAGAAGAAACAAGCGGTAGGCCGACTGTTCTCTTTTCCAGAATCCACTGGATGGTCACGCAGGCCACAGCAGCTAGCGGCAGACGATGCTCACTCAGCAGCCCATCTCAACAAGAAGTGAAGGCGCTCAAATACTTTGACTCGTCTGGAAGTATTCAGGTTTGCAAAATATGTAGTATCACAGGTATCTATTTATAAAGGCTAATAGATTGGGCAAATGATATTTGGTTAAACGTTCAAGTACATTACCACAAGAATATCGAATTTGAAAGGCTACGGAATGGTGTGTGAGTGATCAACGTTCATATTGCTTGAGGTCCACAGTCTGCCAGTTGAGCAGAGACGTGTGTGGCTGATCCACTTTTCCGGCCTCTGGCTGGTGTCGTACCCAGTAACAAGAGAGAGAGCGTTCAGTACTGTACACGTTTTCAAAAAAGCTTGCGTAGTTTAGAAGCAGCTGCGTCACTCACAGGAATTTTTAGTTTAGCCATTTTGGTTCGCTATGGGTTGGTGATCCACATTCACTTCTCGTGATACTGTAGAGGCATAAACACGAAAGTTTGTACTGAAAAAGATGTGACGTGGTGGTGGGAGAGGAGGTGTTTATGGCCAAGGGACTGACGTGCGTGCGGCTGCTGAACGTTGGTGGCAGACACAGTGCATTACATAGGTGTAGAAGTAACAACAATAGTTTTCTCAGCGGCGTGAGTGCTCTTCCTGCTCTAACACAGAAGCAATTTCGCCATCTTGCATGAGAGATCATGAGCAAACAACCCACAGTGTCGCCCCAGATTTGCGTTGTGCCTAAGTTCCCTCCGTACCTTAGCACCCAAATGCAATTTTGAGTCTCTGTAACTTTATAATCCACCGAGAGGCGCCTGTCTGCTGAAATGTATGTAAACTCTATTTAGAAAAACTGTGTTAGTACATAACCTGTTCAAAGAGATGATGGGCCACATCCGATGATGAGCATCCCACTGTTGCCAGGAGCCCTGTCCATCAGCCGAGGATTCATCTGGCCTCCTTGACGTTGGCATCGGCTGCAGTCATTACGCAAGTTCCCAAGCACGTGACAGCCAGCCATGAGTCTTATGGGTATCAAGAACACGCCTGTGCTCGCATTGGTGTTGCCGCCATCCTGCGAATCCCCCAAAAGCAAGGAGGTCGCTCCGTTTCTCAAGAACCTGCGCAAGATGCTCAACGTCGAGCCCGACGAGATTCTGCGCTGGACGCCTGACGGTCGCGCCTTTGAGATCCACGACATGGAGCAGATGATGGAGTACGTCCTGCCCAAGTACTTTAAGCATCGCAAGTATACGAGCTTCCAGCGCCAGCTTAATTACTTCAACTTCCGCAAGTGGACCAAGTCCAAAGCCGTGGTCTGCACTTTTTCCAACGACTTCTTCCTACGCGATCAGCCGGAGCTCTCGTGGCGCATCACGCGTAAGAAGTCGGTGCATCTCAATGGCTTCAAGCCTCTTGGAGCGCGTAAGACAGCATCGCCACCTTTGGGTCTTGACAGCACGCGTCGCAATTACGATACAGCGGGCTGGAGTACCGACGCAGCTCCGCGCGCTAAGAGCTCTGCGTACCAGCATCACCAGCGCTCACAGCCCTCTGGTGTGGAGATGGGAGCATACAGCAGCTCGATCGAGCCGCATCGGTACTACCCTCACTCGCACTCGATGCAGCCATCAGGGGAGCACGAGGTCGAGTCCCTGGACTGGATCGACCACTTCCTTCCTTCTCTTGAGGTGAACCCTAAAGGCGACGACCACGCGCCCAGTGCGATGATGCTGCCAGCGCTGCGCACCAACCACTACCTCTTCCCCACCTCCATGCAGGCGTCTGGCGACTACGCGTGCATGGCCACCATGTGAATGTGGTATCCTCCCATCGGCCGGCCGGTCCCAAGTGTTTGATTTCGAGTATGTTGAGTAGTTTCAGGTGGCGGCGTGTGTTTTGGCAAAGTGAGTTGTAGTAAAAGTGATTGTAGACCTGTGCGCAGTGGACATGTGAGAAACGAATACACGAAGTCGCTGTATAGATGTGAGTTGAAGACTCTTCAAAGATTTTTGACAATCGTGACTTCACAATTTGCCTTCTAATTTTGTGGGATGAAGACAACGTGGGTCATTCCATATGCAGTTGCTGAGATCGGCATGGGGCTTGAGTCAGCTGTCCATACTAGCGATGCCCAAGCAATTACACGGCGTGGTATAATAACAGTAGTTGAACACAATGTTCACATTGGACGTGAACACTTCGCTTAGAGAAAACTTGTCATGTGCGCATAGTGACTGTGATCCAGCTGGAACAAGCCGTTAACTCAAACGAAGCCACTAATTGCCATTCGAAAGGAGTCCATCATCCACCAGGAGACTAAAGCCAGTGCATAGCGAGCTGAATTATTCAAATCGATACTCGTGCCTTTGTCTATCATTCGCTTCTGCAGTCGCCCAGAATCACCAAACTGATATATTCTCGCCAAAATGTGAGATGAAATTGCAGTAAAAAACATTCTGATGCTAACACCGGTTTTCTACCGGTATTAGTCCAACTTCTGAGCTTTGCGTCAGCAAACCCGAAAACTTGCCGCTGAAGCAAAAACAACTCACCACCAACACCAGACGACTCAAGAAAGTTGGGCATCGAGAACGAGTCAAAGCAGAGATGGAGCAACTACGACACGAGGCTGCTGTCTTGGAGCTTTGGCTCCAGCTACTTAAAGCTAACAACATATCTGCTTGTGCGAATGCGCGCTCTGTTGCGGTCATGGCACCGTCCAAATGGATGGAGATCGGTGCAAGAATTCCAACGCCGGAAGCGGTCGGAGACCACAAACCGAGAGCTCAAGGCTCTTCTCAGGAAGCTGCTAAAGACAGCCAAGTCACCGCAAGCACTATTGACCCATCAACTCACTGAAAAGGTAGTGGTCTTCGCGTCTGCTGTGGTCATTTTGCAATCCTGATGGCGTGAACTGGTTCAATCAGGAAAAAAAGCTGGCGTACGGGGCGTCTGCTGCTGTGCCGATGCAAATCAAGATGGCTCAACATGAGATCGACGTACTGTCATCGTTTGTAGCCCGTCTCGACCATCTGCAGTTGAATGCGGCGTCTTTCCTGGAAGGTTCCGGACTCACAGACGAAGCTTCGTACAGTTTCCAGGCAAAGCGGAGGTTCGACGAGATGCTTGGACCTGTGTTTGAATGCGCCACCAGCACACCTCTCCCCTACAGCATTACGGAAGCCGACCGAACATATCGGCGATGCGCTGACAAGTGCACCGACTGCACGGTATAATAGCGCTATGAAGGCTTCAATCCTGCCTTTATATCGGTCCCCACTCACTCTTTTGCGTTGTGTGCAGGTTGATATGTCATGCGCGTCATTTCGAGCCACATTTCAGTTGGAGGGCGAGCAGTGCACAATCAGAGGCACGATACGGAAGATCATTCACTCGGACTCGATCGTCTACCTCTGGTCAGCAGAGTCTCAGTTGCAGGACAAAGGTCTGACATTGAAAGAGGATGCTATTACCAGAATCTGTCGGCCGAGCTCCAATTCGCTGAACGGAATGCCTGTTGGCTCCATCCTACAGTCGCGATATGTCGGATATATGGTGGAAAGCATGCGGACATCGCATGAACACCCCATCGCTGACAAGCTGTTGTTCGCTCATGGCCGCGGTATAACCTTGTACATGCAGACGCTCTCTGAGAGCTTGCAAGATGAGACTCACGCATTGGCTATGGATCGTCGCCTCAATTCAGTCAGCTCTGTGTATGCGCACAAAGGCACTGCATCACTCCATGGGATGACAGCATTGAATATGAAAGACCTGCATTAGTGAGTTCTTCATGCATGCCTTATATATTGCTCGTGGTGCGAGTTGAAAAGCATCCATAACCTTCGCTAGTTCAGCTAAATTCTGTCTTCTTTATCTTGCTCCATATCCATCGCTCACTGAGCTGGAGATTGTCCTTTGGGCCTTGCACACTGATCAGTTGCATTGGGTTGGTCTTCAATATCATAACTCTGCTCAGGGCAGAGGCTAGAGCAAATCTACTGCGGCATTGTGGCGCCCAGCGATCCCCACGTCTTCCCAGCAAACATGTCTCCCGCCTTGACGAGCCGCGTGACCAGGTCTCCCACGACAGAACCACCCAGAATGGGCAGCTGACTCACTCCGCCGTAAGGTCCAAGCGGCAGCAGCAGCGCTTCCACAGTGACCTTGGGGAACGGCTTCTTCACGCGATCCTGCGACTTTCGCAGCACTAGCACCAACTCGTGGGCAAGATGAGCACCCTGGAGACCGGCCCAGTAGGCCAGCTTAGGCGTCGCGTGGTTGCAGGCGTCGCCCAGCGCGAACATGTGCGCGTAGCGGTCGTCGTCCAGCTGTAGAGCTTCATTCACGCGAATAAAGCCGTTGTCCGTGACGAGCGCCGGGTCCATGTGCTTGATGAGCTCCGCCACAGGACTAAAGCCAGCGCACAAAAGCTGGATGTCCGACTCAATCTCCGTGCCTTTGTCGGTCGTGAGCGTGCGCTTCTCAAAACAGTTCTCCGTCAGTCGCTCTGGCAGTCGTTCGCCCAGAATCACCTTGATCTTAAGCTTGTCCAGCGCATACTGCAGATTCGTGCGGAACTTAGGACGTACGTTGTTTCCAGACACGAGCTTGTCTCGACCTTCGATGATCGTCACGCTCTTGTCCGGGTACTTGGTGGCGATGTCGCCAGCGATCTCACAGCCCACAGCTCCGCCGCCCACGATCAGAATGCGCTCGGCCTTCTGGATCTGCTCGTTGACTTCTCTAAGCTTGGCCTCCGTATGCGCGCGAGAAAGATTGCTGCTATCCTGATTGATCGGCACCGTGTACGTGCTGCCGGTGGCGATGATCAGATAGTCGAACTTAAGCGTCTGCTCCGTCGCCGCTGGCTGATCATCTTCTCCGATGGCCTTGTACGATACTTCATTCTTCTCAGAAGAGACGCCCGTGGCCACAGCGCGCAGGATCTTGACGTACGTGGACGCGCTTTGCGGGATGGCATCGTCGTACGGGATGAAGAGCTTCTTGACGAAGGATGGCTCCACGTAGGCGCGTGGCGTGCCCACAGCGTGGAAGAAGAACTTGCTCTTTTCCAGCAACACGACCTCCACGTTGTCGTTGGGCTTGAGCGTCTTGGCCAGCGTCTGCGCGCAATTGATGCCGGCTGGGCCGCCGCCGATGATGACCACGCGCGACATGCTTTTGTTGCACTCAATCTCAGAATGGTTGGATCAGTCCCATGTGAGTTACGCTATGTACCGTAAGGCGTGAATTTGCCACCCAGGGAACGAACCAAAAATAATCCAGTGAATGTTGCGAGCAAGTTGCGCGAAACTGTAGGGGCGCATGCGATCTTGAAGATTACGGCTCGTTTGCGCACTTAAGTTTTGAGGAACTGGCACGGCGTGATCAAAGCGATCATGGTTAACGACTTAAAGATAGACAAACGGCAAGGCAAACGAGAATGTGGAACGCATGAGTATTTTGAATAAAAGAAAAAAGAACACGCGCGGTCTTGGGCAAGAGTGAGCACAAAATGATGCAGAGCTTAGACACTGAGCGGATGCATGGCCTCGCTCTCCCAGCGCAGCATGCCGAACATGGCTTCGTTCGCGAGCTGGTTCAGCACCTTGTCGTCCTTCTCGCCCTTGACGTCGTAGTAGCCCAAGAAGTTGGCCTTCCAAGGCGCCGTTTCGTCCTGCTCGCCCATGAACATCCAGCCCTGGCACTCCTCTCCGCGGATGCAGTTCTCGGCGCACTCCGACTGCACCATGATGGACTTGAGGCCCACAAAGTAGTTGTTCTCATCTCGCAGTCGGTACGCCACCGAGATGAACTCGCGGTCCGACAGATCCGACGCCACCGACGCGATGCGGTGCACGACCACGATATCGTCCGTGACCTTTTGCAATATCTGTACACAACAAGAGTTAGCAGCTGATAGACACAGACAACCAGAGCAAGACGTACTCTGAACTGCTTGACATCCGGATAAATGCGCTTGCACTTCTCCGGTGACGTGATGATGTCCCACGACGCATTGGCGACCTCGCGGATGTTCTTGTCACCAATGGTACGCACAGCGCGGAAGCTGAGGCTCGTGCCACTGGCCCAGAGCTCCGTCTTCCAGCCCATAGCGTAGCACACGTTGGTCTTAGAGTTGACAGACGGACCGTAGCCCTTGAGCTCGTTATAAGCCTGACGCACGGCATCGTGACACAAGTTCAGGTCCACGACCAGCGTGGGGCCCTTCATCGGGTTCATCTGGTCACTGAACCACATGGGCACGTTGCCGATCTTCTTGCGATCCACGTCGCGGCAGTCGCTGGGCAGCGCATTAAGGCCGTACTGGATCATACGGGCGAAGTTCTCGTGCTGCAGCAGTTGCTCCTTGAGCACGTTGTTGTCCTTGCGCAGACTCTGCACCGTCAGCATCTGCTTCTCGTACGCCTCGGTCAGTGCCTGCTCGCTCATGCCGGCCATCTGCGAGCACTGCTCCGAGAGGTCTCCGCCAATGATGCGGATCTGCTCCTTAAGCTCCTCAATGCGGTCGCGCAGGAAGCTCTCCTCGTCCTTCTGTTTCTTTCGGCGGCGACGCGACGCATAGCGGACCTGCTGGCGACGGCGCTCTTTCTTCTTGTTCGAATCTTCTTCGCCCATACCGAACTCCTCGTCACTGCTACCGGCGTTCATGCTGGATGTGCTGGCGAGTGCACGTGAGTCCACACTGGATGGCTTGGAGGGCGGCGCTGTCGACATGAACGTCGAGTTGCTGGGCACGAGCCCATTGGACATGGAGTTCGAGGACGAGGTGGGCACGGGAGCTGGAGGCACGAGCTGGCGGCGGGCAAGCGCCGTAGCACTGTTGTTGATCTGCTGCGGCATGCGAGAGACAGGCTGGATCGAATTCGTTGAAGGCATTTGACTCACTTGGGTCGGCATCTGGTGCATCGTGGGAGGCGCCATGTTGGGCTGCTGGCCCATGCCACGTGAGACTGCCATGCGAGGCTGCTGCTGTTGTTGCGGGGGAACAATGTGGGGCTGCTGCATCTGCACGGGTTGCGGCCGGACTTGGTGCTGAGGCTGACGCGGGATCACGTGGGGCTGGTCGTACACGGTCGAGGGCATTTGGCCCAGATGCGTCTGGTCCACCATGGGGTCACCGAGATCGCCGGGCACTAGGGAGCCAATGAGCTCGTCCACGAAGCGAGAGTCGTCCTCGGGGGTGACCATACCCATCATGGAGTTCATGTGGCCACCGACCATGCGCTGGCTCATGGCGTGCGGGTGGTGCTGCGCTGGGTGGTGGTACATGCCGTTGGCCATAGGCATCTGCATCATGGGATCGTACATCATCTCGTTCATGTAATGCTGCTGCGGTATCATGTTCTGACGCTGCTGTGGTTGACCCATGCCCATGCCGTTGGGCTGCTGGGGCGCGCCGCGCATGCCGTACGGATTGTTGCGGTCCATGGTGGGGCGGGTGGGCGGGGGCTGGAAGTCGTCTGGCGCGCTTCTTCCTTGGCGTGGGGCTTCGCCTCAGACAGTGGGGACGTCAGCGGAGCGAAGGGGAGGAGGGGAGAGGAGGAACAGCCGGTGGGTCGGGCCTGGCCGCAATTCAAATCCTCCGGCACTGCAATTCAAAATTCAACCTGGAAACAGAAAGCCAGCCAGGCCGCCATTCTCTTGAATCAGTACATTGCAGTTTGGACAAGCACGCATAGGAATTGAACGCAGACACAACTTCGGTTATTTATACATGTACAGCAGAGCGCATTGAGAAACACTCGCTCGAACTGCACTTCAAGGACCTTGGCTTTAGGTGGTATTCATGGAGTCCTCCATTTTTAGTTTGAGACGAACGAAAAATTCAGCCAAAACGCAATCCAATGCTTCCTCACCCACTGCCGGCTGCGCGAAGGGGCGATGAGCTGGATGTGAGTTTTATTTAGGGTATGAGGGTTAGGTCCATGTGGACAGTAACTGTGCTAAATGCGGGACAAATCTGTTGCTGAAGCGCCACAAAGTAAGCTCGATGGCATGCCATTTGCCATGAACACCACGGTACTTTCGCATAGATGTGATAAAGAGTATCTGTACACAGTCCACCATGTATGCGTGTGAAAGGTCATGCCGGACCTTAAGATGTAGTTTCTCCAACCAGCATTCTGAGTTTTAACCCATACACCCAAAACCGGATGTGTCAAAGTGAAATACTGTATAGACCTCCCCTGCCACTTGCGTAAAGTTGCACCAACGGCCGCAACTGAATTGGGAGACGAGCCAATAGAAAAGCTGGCGACCGCATTGTGGCCAAGTTTCCAGAATTGCTCGCCCAGATTGTGGCTACCGAACGACCAACCACTCCTTTGTGAATGGCATTATCAAGCAGGCACATCTCGATGGTCGGACAACGCGGCCTTGCGTCAGTATACGTCGAATTTATACTCTTGGCACTTCTTCATCACTGGATCTAGAGTACTGTAGGGACTGCATCTTGCAGTGCAACAGCTTTTGCTCTCTGGACAATGACGAACACACAGTCTCCAGTCTCGAGTGGATCTCATTTAGCCTTGCCCTTTGCGGCGACTGCTCGATAGGGAAATCCAAGCCAGTCGCCTCGTGAAGCGGTTTCTTGTGTGGGACCTTTTATCCGGACTTAACCGGAGGACCTCTGAGTGACGATGATGGGGTGTGCAATTATCCAGAGAGATGGCGATGGTTGTGCGACGACGTGCGGTCATAAGCGCTGCTGCCGAAGTACGCGCGGCCCCTTTAGTGCGTCGTGTGGATCGCAATGTGCGTCCCTTTGGGTCTGCTGTAGGGCCGTCGCGATTCTCAGACAACAAGGCATTGTGGAAGGACTTGCACGAGACGTTGGCGAATCCCGATGCGGCAGCGCGTTTGAATGCGCTCGTGTCTCCTGCATCCAAGCGCAACCTCATCAGCGCGCTTGTCATCGTGGGCCGCCAGCAGCAGATCGCATCCAGGAAAGCTCTCTCTGATGGAGCTGCCGCCCCGGTTTCAGCCACAACCATCACTTTTCCAGAGCTCAAGGCCGTGGCGCTGGTGCATGGCTTGCCGTTTATCGGTTTTGGCTTTGTGGACAACGCGATCATGATTCTGGCTGGAGACTACATCGATCTCACGCTCGGCATCTCTCTCGGCATTTCGTCTATGGCGGCTGCAGGTGTCGGCAACACCATCTCTGACATCGCAGGCCTCGGTCTTGGCAACGTTGTGGAGGACCTCTGTGCTCGACTGGGCTTGCCTTCGCCCATTTTGACTCCTCAGCAGGTAAGCATGACGTCCTGACACACATGAGGTTTGAACCGTGATACTACTGACACGCATTGATATTTGTAGCTCATGCTCAAGCAAACGCGACTAGCGAAGGTCACAGGCAGCGTCATTGGCGTCACTATCGGCTGTCTACTAGGCATGGCTCCATTGCTTTTCCTCCACACACGCGATGACGCTCAGGAACCAGCAGCATCGTCCACCAACGCAAGTGCGGTCCCAGAGTCTCAATGTGAACGCATGTTGCCGGAGACGGCAGGATAATACATAGTCATTGAAACGAGGGAACCACGTTATTTCGGGTTGATTCACGCTCACTATTCGATGGCGGACGAGATTGTGGCCGAAGGTGTGGCAGCGGCCGCACTGGAGTGGTTCAAGACGTCGTCCGTGTGTCAAAAGAAGCACCCAGAGACCCAATGGACCGTATTGGCAGCTTTCGTGGTCCACATCAAGTCACAGGATGCGGCCGACAGCTTCCGCGTACTAGCTGCGGCCACAGGCACCAAGTGTCTGGGCCAACGCGACCTCGATGCCCATGGGCTCGTGGTGAACGACTGCCATGCGGAAATCCTGGCGCGAAGAGCGATGCTACGCTATCTGTACGCAGAGCTGCTGGGCTCCAAGTCGGGCTCTGAGCCTTCAAGCGAGTCCATCTTCGAGCGCCTCGCGGAGTCAGGCCGGTTGGCCCTCAAGTGCGCCTGTGCTCTGCACTTGTTCGTCAGCGAGACACCCTGCGGCGATGCATCCATCTACGCGATGCGGTCGGAGCTTGTGGATGACCTTGTAAAGCAGCGGACGCAGCGTGAGGCGGCGGAAGACGGATTGCCGATCGAACGCAGCGATCTTCGACTCACAGGCGCCAAGATCCGACGCAAGCGTCCACGATCGGCATCGCAGGAGGACGAGTCTTCCGAGAAGCGCTTCGATCAGGTCGTGGGCATCGCGCGAGTCAAATCCGGGCGGTCGGACCTGCCTGTGGACAAGCAGACGTTGTCTATGAGCTGCTCCGACAAGCTGGCCAAGTGGACGGCGCTGGGTATCCAGGGCACACTGCTGCTGCGCTGGTTCGAGCCGATCTTCCTCACGTCCATCGTGGTGAGTGCAGACCTCGCCAGCAGTTCTCGAGAAGCCCAGCTTGAAGCCATGAATAGAGCGCTAGTGTCGCGACTGCAGTTTGATCGGCCCGCGTGCTCTCTGGCAGTTGTGGAATTGGTCTTCCAGCGCAAGCGATGCAGTGACAAGACGTCGTCTCCATTGGCTTTGAACTGGAGCTGCTCGGAGCGTCACTGGATGAGCAGCGACCAAGCTGAAGACGCGGACAAGCGCTTCGTTGTCAAATTCTTCTGGACTCAGGACGTGGAAGTGCTGTTGGCAGCCACAGGACTCAGACAGGGTGCCAAGAAGGCGTCGCAGTTGGACCCCAAGACCATGGAGAAAGTGGCCTCTCGACTGGCCAAGTACAGCTTCCTGCGCGCCTTCCACCTGTGCTCTGAGTCAGAGGTTAAGAAGACTGACAACCTACGAGACCAGAGTGCCAAGTCCAAGCCTTATCAGCAGCTGAAGAAATCGATCCTCGAAGAGAACGGAGCCATCCACAAGCGGAGACGCGAGTTCTTTGAGAAGGCGCTGCCCAATTGGGTTGGCGTTCCGCCACGCTACAAGCAGCTGACGTTGGAGCTGTCGTGACAACTCACATGCATGTCTAGAATACAGCTCTATCTCTATCGACTCTTTTTCAGCGACCCAGCTCTGCGTCTCTGCTGTGTGGTCGGACCAGAGGACGATGGCTCGACAGCACTAGGCACGTGGTCTCTGATGCGCTGCTTCGAGGCCCTGCGCTCGTCGCTAAGCTTGTCCTCGTAGATGATCGAGCCGAGCTTCCGCGTCTTGTTCAGAATGTCGTACGCCATGGCGAAGGCGTCCACGCAGTCGTCCAGGCGGAACACACTGGCGAAGTCCACGATGCAGTCGTCGCCCTGCGCGAAGGGCACCGACAGTCGCGTGTTGGCGTGGAGGAAGTCCTGCTGCTTCTTGTTGCCGAAGAGCTGGAAGAACTGCAGCAGCAGTACGGCCGTGGGCTTGGTTCCGCTCTTGGAGCAGATCATGGCGATCATGATGTACAGACGGAAGCTGCCGATGCCGCCCGTGAACGGCTTGTCCAGATCGAACTGGTGTAAGAACTCTTTGAGAAACACCACGAGCGCCGAAAAGGACGGCCCCAGCGCCTGCTGAAGCTGCGTCACCAGCGACGTCGTGCGGCCGTGGTCGCTGTGCTCGAATCGCTCCGAGTTCACGCCCAGATCCATGCACAGCTGCGTCTTTGGGTCGCGCACCATGAGGATCGGGATGCGTGCCTTCTGCAGACACTTAACCTGCAAATGCGGTCGCTCACTCAGCAGCAACTGTTGCAGGGCCCGCAGGATTTGGACCTTCCGGCGCCGCTGCGTGGGGTTCCAGGGCGATTTGCCATCAGGCGTGCGGTACGAATGCTTGTCCGTGCCTGAGGGGCCTTTAGGTAGCGCCAGATTGAGCGAGAAGGACGGGGCCTTGTCGTCTTCGTAGTCCTCCTCTTGTGCGTCATCATCAGTGGGCTTGTCGTCCGAAAGCTCTTCGTCGGCGGCTTCAAACACGTCGCCCAGAGGCTGCTGTCGCTTGGAGAGAGAGATGTTGCCCACCGAAAGGTCCAAATCGCTGCGGAAGGTGTCGAGGCCGCTACTGGACGAGCCGTAGAGCTGCACCACGGAGCCTCGAAAGCTGGACTGGACCAGCTCCTTTACGTCCTGCACCAGCAACGCCCGCGCCCTTTTTTCCATGGGCGTCAACGCCACGAACGCGGAAAAGGCCTCGATCTCTTGCGTCAGCGCATCTGTCTCCACCGGTTCCTCCGTCTGCTGCGCTGTCGCTGTCGCCTGTCGTCCACGTGGGAAGTTGGCTCTCTGCGCTGGTCGCTTACGCTTGTCGGCCTTGCTCTTCTTCGGAGGGGCAACGGAATGATGTCTGACCAGCGCCTGGCTCCAGTTGACTCCGGCCTCTCGCTTCACATTCTGCGGTTGCGCGCTCTTGCGGCTGCGTCTGTGCTTGGTCTTCACACCGCCGAGCGCCTTGGCATGCGCACTCTTGGGCTTCATGAGAACCAACCACGCGAATGCAGATGTACCAGTTGCATGGGTACAGTCCGTTGGAAATAAGGTTCAGTTGGCAAAGGCTGTGGCCTTGAGAGACAGACGCCACTCTGGACTGAGATGCAGCGCTACTCTACGATACCAGTCGACGCTGGACGCTCATTTCCTTCAAGCAGCAGAGAAAAATATGCGAGTCCCGATCAAGAGCATGGTCATGGCGCTTCTGGTTATGACTGCAGAATCGGGTACGTCTGCTGGTTGGTTACTTGGCATGCTGAGTGAAATGGAAGGAGCTGACCGTCGAGGTTGTGGTAGCGCATGAGCGAGATACTAATTCCTACGGTTGGGACAATATTCGAGCGGCCAAATATTCTCCTGGCATCGTTTACGCCTCATGGGGCGAAGGTTCAGATGAAGAGGGTTCTATTGAAGGCCCTTGTGTGATGGTGAGTTCGTCTGTGGGGTCAGAGAGTAAGAGCAATCAGTGGGACGAAGGAGAAAGCGGCAGTATGGATATATCGATGGATGAATCGTCGTCTCGGTCGAGCAGTTGGTCTAATACGTACTCGGATTCAACCGCGTCAGACGAAGAGGAACCAATTCCACAGACGGCTGAGCCGGCTGCAGCATCTTCGCCAACGCCGACACCGACACTAACACCATCGCCAACACCAACACCAACACCAACACCAACAACATCAACACCAACACCAACAACAACAACAACACCAACACCAACATCAAATCCAACAAAAGCTACGAAAGCGAAGAGAACGCTGTCACCGACACCGATATTAACACCAAAAGTAACAACAACAGCAAAAGTAGCACCAGCACCAACACCAATTCAGAGCACAACACCGATTCCTACAACTGCCCCGTTTTCAAATTCAAATTCAGCTTCTGCTCCAGCGTCCAATTGGCCGACGTCTCAGGGTCGAGTGGAACTCTCATCCGCATACACGGTCAACAGCAACCAGACTTTCGATGGAGGATTAAAAACCTACGATCGCAGCAACGTTGTGTGCGATGAGAGCAAGACGATTGTGAGTGAAGACGCGATATTTATCGTCCAGCCAGGCGGTGTGCTCCAAAATGTGATTCTTAGTGCCAATCACATCGCAGGTGTGGTCTGCATCAGCCAGGACTGTGTGCTTGAGAACATCTGGGTCGAAGACGTTTGCCAAGCAGCAGTCGTTGTCTCGACTGGAGTTGGCTCGACCATTGTGACTGGTGGTGGAGCCAAGAGCGCTTCAAAGCGAGTGATCTTGAGTGAATCCGGTGGATCTGTATCAGTCGAAGGGTTTTACGTGGAAGACGCGGGAGAGTTGTTCGAGTCTTGTGGAACCTGCGGTCCCGTACAACGCACAATTGAGATCAGTAATGTCATCAGTGTCAATCCTTCAGCTGCATTGGTGAGAGTCAACGAAAACTACAAGGACAAGGCCACAATCAGCAATGTCACGATCTACACCTCGTCTTCTTTTGACGTGTGCGCACTTTACGAAGGTGGGCTAGACCCAGAGCAAGTGGGCACTGGTCAGTCGGGCGCTGTCTGTCAGTACTCGAATATCAACACGGTGGAGACAAGCGTCGACCGATGAAAAGAGATCACTAAATTCAGTCCAGGATGATTACTGTGATAGTAATCCGAACAATTACCATCATTCCCAGCAACAAGTTTATGCAGTCGGCAATCACGACTGACTGACTGGGTTCAGACGAAGCCGCGCAGGACCTGAGTCACTATTCAAACCTCAGCATCCAGATCAACTCGACTATTCCTCCCTTTTCAATGGCCACGCAGAAGCGCATTGTGATCATCGGTGCCGGATACGGCGGCTTCAGTTGCTGCGTGGAGCTGGCCAAGCTCCTCAAGCCAAGCGACAAGACTGAGGTCATTATCCTGGAGAAGAGCAAGTACATGTACCACACTCTGGCCACGCCTCGCTCGTATGTGGATGCAGATTTCGACAAGAAGCTCTTCGTGCCGTACGATTCAGCCATCCCGCAGCACGCGGCCAAGTACGTTCGCATGATCCGAGGCGTGGCGACCAAGATCCTGCCCAGATCTGTCTCGTACCGTGCTATCAGCGACAAGGACGATCAAGCAGTGGAAACAGAAGAGACGCTTACGTTCGACTATCTCATCATCGCTACGGGATCCACGTATACTGTACCCATCAAGCAAGACCCGGACGATTACTCTCGTGCCGGCACCGAAGCCAAGCTGCGCGAGGTCCGCAGTCACATCGAGCGCGCTGAGAGCATTCTCGTCATTGGTGGAGGCTTCGTGGGTTGCGAAGTGGCCGGTGACATTGCGTCCAAGTACCCGAACAAGAGCGTGACGATTCTGGAGAGCAAACCAAAGCTTGTGGGCGGAGACAAAGTGAGCGAAAAGTTCCGCGAGCGCCTGGCTCAGTCGCTGGCGCAGCTGAAGGTCAAAGTGATCACTGGTGAGCGCTTGACAGAGCGTTTGGTCGGTAACTCCTTCGAGAAGCGCGTGGTCAAGACCACCAAGGGCACAGAGATCGCGTCCGATATCCAGCTGCTCTGCGGTGGCTATCGCGCAGTGACAGAGCTTGTGGAGCAAATGGATGCACTAATGATCACTGAGCGTGGGGAGATCGACGTGAATCCGCAGCTTCAGCTGAACAACGATAGTTATCGTCACATGTTCGTCATTGGCGACGCCAGCAACCACAAGACGTCCAAGTCGGCTATGGGCGCGAACCGCCAGGGCGTGTTTTTGGCTGGAGAGATCGTCTCGGTGCTGCGTCAACGACAAACCGGCTTCCCCAACGAATTCGTGCCGCCCGAGATTGACAACATGCTGCTTTCGCTGGGTCCGGATCACGGCGTCTCGCACTTGGCCTTCTGGGGCGGCATCGTCATGGGCGACTTCTTCACGCGCATGCTCAAATCTCGTGACATGCTGTCGACAAAGGTCTGGGGTCTGTTCAATGCGCAGATGCCATCGGCGTAGACGAAGAAGCTATTCATACTGAAGCTTTTTAAGAGAGAGTCGAAGCTTAATATACTTTGTTCACGTATGAGTTGTTGCGTTGTTTGGTTCTGTACAAGGTCACGTGACACCGCGTCATTGTCGTATGCCAACACCAACATCTACAATGACACCGACACCGACTCCAATTCCGAAACCTAAACCACGAAAGTAACGCTAACACCGAGCACAACAGCGAATCCTACAACTGCCTCGTCTCCAACTTTAGTATCTACTCCAGCGTCCAATTGGCCATCGTCTCAGGGTCATGTGGAACTCTTATCCGCATATCCAAGAGCGACTATTAATAGACTTACAACGGAGGGTTAAAAGCATTGACGTGGTGCACGAACATGTCGTTGCATTTGATGCGCCGAACGAACATGCTGCCGAAGATTAGTCCGTTTTGGAGCCCAATTGCGCGACGCTCGATTCTGCCCTAGGGCAAGCGTCAGTGATCCAGAGGCCTTGGTGAGCACCTTTGGTTGTTTGCGCACTCTTTGGACGAGTTGTCCTCCAAGGTAATCGCCCTGCATAACTGCAATCTGAGCCATTTTGGCCAATTGTGGTCGCTGAGATTGCATAGTACGAAGATGTTGCGATACTTGGGGTTTGCCACCTGCAACCGGTCGTTCGCCTTGAAGAAGCTGCTTTCTAGGACCAGCGACGAATCTGTGGTCTCATTCAGGTCGCTTGATGGATGGAAGCCGTCGCAGAGCAGATGCACATCCGAGTCGGTCTTCGTGCCCTTTATTGTCTCAATCGATCGCGATGGAAAGCTATTGCCAGTCAATCTTTCCGTCGTCTGTTGGTCTGAAATCACCTTGAAGTCCATGTCTCAAAGCGACTGCGAGACTGACTTTCGGACCATGTTGTATACTTTGGCTCCACACATGGGTCGGCTTG
The DNA here is from genome assembly GCA_023335875.1 of Elongisporangium prolatum. Taxonomy (NCBI): domain Eukaryota; phylum Oomycota; class Peronosporomycetes; order Pythiales; family Pythiaceae; genus Elongisporangium; species Elongisporangium prolatum. The sequence continues at coordinate 969 of JAADVW010000214.1, read as the reverse complement.
CTTTCGAGTATGTTCATACAGTTGGGGGCGCGATAAAGGAACAGTCTACCTCTGATACCCCTTTATAAACGATTTAATCGTTTTGGAAAGGGTTTCGTAACTTAGTTCTTTGTACATGTCCACGTCTATGTGATATTGCCTTTGCTAAATCCCTCTTTAAATCGATACATATTAGGTGTTCCTTTATCGCGCCCCCTAATGTACTCTTCTGTGACTGTGGCGTGATGATATAACCTGAGTCCACAAAGCCTCCGAACCACGAACAGTGACTTCAATGACCAATTGCAGTCGGCAGTTGACAGGTCGATGCTGGTGGAAAGCGGATCCGTCACGATTGAACGCTTGCAACTCGCACCAGAGACACTCAATGGCGGTGGTAAGCAGTCCAGTTCTAGAAGCCGCACTGAATGTTCAGGTCCGTATACACTACGGCGTATAGTATACGGATGAGGATACACCACAAAATCTCATCCTTCAATCCCTTTTCTACGTCATAATGCCACGTCACGGATTTAGGGAAACACGGCGACTTATTCCGTAATCCAGCGAAATGATCTAATCAGCTACAAATAACCTCAATTTGTGACTAAAACACTGCTGCAATTACAGTTTCAGTCACGGGATTACGTACTTTTGCGATCACATAATCATCTAGCCGGTGACTTTCTCCAAGGCTGCATTCTGATTGGTTGAGATCTTCAAAGATAGTGAGAAACTTCGATCACCGGGCCACGCATCACCCAAACAGCGACTTGAAAAGACAGCCAATGGCTGGTCTCGGTTCTTAAAGTAGTGCAGTCTGTTCGTCCTGCGACCCCACGCGTCCTTCCCACTCATTCATTCCTCAACTCGCTCTCCAGAGTCCAAGCTAATACTTCCATCCATCCATCATGCCTCGCATCGTCATCGTTGGAGGCGGTCCTGCCGGCATCAGTGTGGCCCAGGGCCTGGCCAAGCAGCTCACGGCGG